>ML103339.1:0-50561 GCA_003697995.1 Taxidea taxus jeffersonii
AAAAAAAAAAAAAAAGGGAAATCCATTCTTAGCCCCAGAAGTATACAAAATAGGCCACATGCTGATTTAACCCATTGACCATAATTTGCTGACTCTGTTTTAGAGTTTAATATCCTTTTCTAACAAGTGAAATGAGTCCAGTATAGCACTCCCAGGACATGGAAGAGGGAAGTCCTACACAGATAGTGTATTTAATAAAGGACACAATTAACAAGCAACTGGAGGAATGCCCTAACCAACTAACAATCATAAGCAGACAAGGCAATAGAAATTCTAAGTGTAGACTATAACACGTTATAGGAAATGTTATTTTAAGTGGTCTTACCAGAGGCAGTGGGTAAAGATCTAGGCAGATGGAATATGGATACAATATACAATTTCTTTTTAAGATTTTATTTATTTATTTAACAGAGAGAGAGCACAAGCAGGGGGAGCAGCAGAGAAAGAGAGAGAAGCAGTCTCTCCATTGAGTAGGGAGTCTAACGTGGGGCTCGATCCCAGGACCCCAGGATCATGACCCAAGCTGAAGGCAGATGTTTAACCAACTGAACCATGCAGGTACCCATGGATACTTCTGATGTAAGATATACATCAGAAAAATGAAGAAAACCTAAGGACTGGTTTTGAAGGTTTGAATCTTATTTCTCCCCTTGAGAAGAGCATGGTGCACACAGATTTGCCTACTGAGAAGAGCCCAAATGAAGTAGTTGCCATTCATGCAGAATGTAGCTGCCATTCATTCAGTGTTCATATTTTTATTCAAGATCTAGTATACGCCAGATACTTTCTTAGTTACTGCAGGTGTAGCAGTAGATAGAGCAGGCAAGGTCATTCAAATCAGAAATAGAGGCAGTAAACAAGACCACCAAACAAATAAGATAATTTCAAATAGTGGTAAGTTCTTAGAGTCAAACAATCAAGTATGGAGGTGGTCAACTAGGACAATGAGCCAAAATGAGAATAACAGTCAGGTCTTTATTCACTTACTGTAATAGTGTAAGCAAAAGTCAAAAAGAAGCACCAGCTCACCACTGTTGCACTTTCCCCCACAGAACCGTATAAGGCAAGGTTCAGATGGATGAAGCACAGATGGGGTAACCATTTCACTGAAAAGGCACCCTTTTCTTTTTACAGATCCATAGAGGAGGGAGAAGGGGAAGGACTGGGAGGACAAAGGTGTTGGGTGAAAGTATATGTGCTTCAGCCAAGGTCCCCAATGAAGAAGATTCCAAATGGAGGAGCCTGAGCCAGGGATGCAGAGGCGTGTAGGAGAGCATGAGTGTGGCTGGCCATGGAGCTGCAGTGGTACTAAGTCTTGACTGCAACTCCCTCTAGAAAATTGCACTGTACTGGGTGTGGTAGGCAGAAAGCAATCCTCTGCCTCTACTTCGTGAAGCCTGACAAATAAGGTTTTATAATTTTTTATGAAAATTATAAATTTTTTTTTTATGTTTGGGCCTGAAAGATCATGCAGAGGGTTTGGGCCTGGAGCAGACTCCTCACTGAGAAGGAAGCTATTTATATATAAAGATAACTAAGAAGGCTTCATCAAAGAGGTAGACCATTAAGCTGGTACCCAAATAACAAGAAGAAGGCCATCATATGAAGAGTTGTGGGCCCAGAATTCTAGCAAAGAAAAGAGCCCTTATAAAATGATGCAGGAAGGAGCTTGAAAGAAGCAAGGGAAAGGGGGAAGGGCCCATGTTGGGGGAGCACTGTGAACAAGGAAAGGTGAGCACATGCCAGGTTCTAGGCATTTCTGCCTGAAAGAAGTCACAGTCTCTGACACCAGCACGCACACATCTGGACTCAGGTAGAGTAATTGCCAATACAAAGAGAAGGCCACAAACAACAAACGTTTAGTGAGCTTCACTCTGTCAGGGACTGTGTCAGGAGGGTTGTCATGTCAAGTCCTAAAGGAAGTTTGTACACAGGGCTTTATAAAAGGTGTTTTCACCTACAAAACAAATAAGTCTCAGAGAGAGTAAGACAATTGTCAAGTACTGAAACTCTAACCCCTCTTCTTCCTTCTATATCACAAGTGACTGGAAGTTTTTGAGACTGATCATTGTCAAGGACTCAAAGCCAGAGAAGCCCCCAGGTTTCAGATGACTTGCTGTTGAGCATGTACTTCTTCCCTTAGGACTCTTTTTTACTTTTGTCTAAGGAGTGATTTATGTGAGAGTCTTAGATGATGCTGAACATATAGCTACAGTCTAAGTGGCAGATATTACAAATGCCAGAAGCCGCTGGCACAAGTTGCTAAGCAGATCATAATGGCAATGAAACTCACAGGACCCCACCAACAGCCCACTCCCTTTGCCCCACAAACAACTTTACCTCCACATGGTTTCAGAAACGCTGTTCTAGCTAACATACTGACTGGAACACAGTCCTTTTAGAAGAATTCCTGGGTAATTAAAAGAACAAAGCAGTAGGATAATGACAGTTAAAATAAAAACCTGAGCCCGAAGAGCTCAAAAATATAAGCCGGGCTCAGAAATTAATTCCTTCTGTGTATTCCTTGGTGATTTGTTTCATTATCTCTTTAATTTTAGTTCTATTTTACTAAGAATATTAATGCATCATGTTATAACAAAGAGAAATGTGGGTCTCGGTGTTTTAATCTTTGAAATGGGAATACTATATACTTACATTAGAGAATCTGAACCAAAGGAGATGTGTGTTGCATAAGGATGGAGGAGTCTGACTATACATTTATTAAAGGCCTCTTCTGGTCCCAGTATTTTTCCCCATTGCTTAGAACATTTCCCAAGGTTCTAGTGGAATATCCCGATTATCACCTGCATTCGTTTTAATGTGTCTTCACTTGCATACCAGCATCCAGGTCTATAAAGAGAATGATTAAAATTTGAAAGTAGAGGCAGAGTGTTGTCATAGACTGTCATCCTAACCAGGGCATTTTAATGCAATTGTGCAATGAGACTGGAGTGGAGACCTCAGGTTAATGTCTACTGTCTTTCACTTTCAATTTAAACAGTAGATTAAAGAAGATTTGCTATTTTTGAACATGACAGACACCTTTCGAGATGAAATGTCTTTAAGCCAATTTGGTCGCTGAAGTTGTTGGGCCCAAATCCCTGAGGGTAAACATTATGGTGACTGCTGAGAAATAGCTCTCAGGTTCTTAGCAATGACTACTTTTCTACTGCAGCAAAGACAGGAACACCAGACAGCACTCGGTGTCAGTTCTTCCTTCACCAATATATCTGTTCATATCTAGAGAATATTTTCCATAGTAAAAAAAAAATTAGAGTTTCTCTCCATGCCTTTTTTTTTTTCTTTTCTTGGTTGGCGCACCGAGGATTCCTTTTTCTTTCCTGAGAATATGATACACATCCTCATCCACCACAGTTTTTAAAGTCTGTATCCCCCAACTCTTAGTGTGTTTTCTATTCAATTCAGTGGTACCATAGGCTGTCAAGCATTTCTGATGCAAATGTAGGCAATTAACCCCTCTTTCGTATTGTGTTTTTCCCAGTTCTTTCAATTAAATGAACCAACATAAACTTTAAAAAAAAAAAAAGTATACTGTGAAGTGGATACATTTTGTCCTGGAAAACTATAGAAAAAAATCATTATTCTAGCTATTCATATGCAGATTGCTTTTTTCCCTACTGTTGCAGATCTTTGTACATACTAAGTGCTCAAAAATTATTACATTTTGCTTTATTCCATTTGTTTTTAAGGAGCATGAATGAATGATGCTTTTTTATCAAAATATTTCTCTGGCCTAATTTTAATAAATCTAAGTATACATATTTGCCAGAAAGAAATGTGAGGTTTTAGTTATTATAAGTACAACCCATTCATTGACTAAGTCAGTTACATTTCATGATTTTAAATCCTTTTAGGAGTCTAAAGTTTTATGACATTCTCATTACAAATCAGCCTTCAAATAAAAATATTGACAGTGTTTAAAACAGCAGGAAAGAGAGTACAACATTACAGAAAGTATTCTAAAGAATTAGAGGAGGAGGGAAAAACTAAATCCACCTAATATCTAAGACTAAGATAATCTCTTCTAATCTTCTCCAGCTTGCTGGGTAAGAAATGAGAAGAAAGTTCAGCAGAACTTGAAGAAACAAAACAGAAGATCATAAGGGAAGGGAAGGGAAGGAAAAATAAAATAAGATGAAGACACAGAAGGAGGCAAAACATAGGAGACTCTTAATTCTAGGAAACAAACTGAGGGTTGCTGGAGGGGAAATGGGTAGGGGGATGGGCATTAAGGAAGGGGTGTGGGATATTAGGGATGGGATAGTTGGGTGATGGGTATTAAGGAGGGCATGTGATATAATGAGCACTGGGTGTTTTATACAACTGATGAATCACGCAATTCTACCCCTGAAACTAATAATCATATGTTAACTAAATTGAATTAAAATAAAAAATAAAAAAAAACTTGATTACAATAGATTCAGTAAGATAAGAACAAGAAAATTGTGGTATGTATTTGCATTCTTTCTTAATTTCCTTCTTGTAATAAGTTTAACAGATGTTAGCTGAATTATAAACATACCAGATAGAGTAAATTTTATAATTGTTTTTATACTTTTTGAATTTTAATTTTTGAAGATCATTTATTTTAGAGAAAGAAGCATGAATTAAGAGCTTGTTTTAGAGGAAAGCTAGACAAATTACAAAAGGTTAAGGCTTAAATAAGGTCCTGGTCTTTTTAAAGCAATAGATTACATCATTTCTCTGAAGTCCATCACATAGTCAGTCGGATGTCCATCCTTTTCTCTTCCTGCTTCTAGTTCCAGAAGAGTTAACTTATAACTCTACAAAGGATGCTTTGTGCAGCTTTCAGCAGGAGAGGGAACCTGGGGCTTCTCCTTGACCACCTCTGCTGGACATACTCCTCCTGGCTTTTGACTCTATCCCAGTGACAGAAATGGCACTGTGACCTTTTTCATCCCAGTTTCTTTGTGACTAGAAAAGTAGGAAGTTCAGAGAAACAATCTCTGGACCTCAAGATTCTATACTTCAACTTGATCTGGAAGGGTTGTTTATTTGAAAAGAAGCTGATAGATATTGGTATGGCCTTACAATATACAGTATTGTACAAACAATACTTAAGGGTAGAAAAAAAAAATCTCTGAATTATCTATGCTGAGACTATTTCTTCTCCATTCGTTCTTTCCCCCTCCCTCCCTTCCTCCTCCAGTCACCTCTCCCGACCTCTTGATGATTGAATTCCTGAAGGATGCAGAAGATACACACAGCTGGGCCTAAGAAAGTTGTATGCATATACGGGTTCTGAGTGTTAAACTGTTTACACTTGTGTGTAGGAGGAAGGGAAAGATTTTGTTGCCTGATAAAGAGCAAGGATAGCACAGGAATGGGAATTGAGAATAATAAACATTAAGTGCCTCACCAGCTGACTTTTAAAATGTTTACAAACCACAAAATTTCCATTAACATAAGCAGTGTTATTATAAAGCAATAAGACACAGCATAAAGAGACACACACACAAAATAATCTCTGCATTTCTTGCATTAGAACAAATGATACTAGATGACCTCTAAGTTTATGGGATGACACTACCTCTAGGTCTGGTTCTAGTGTAGTGTGGATATGAGGAGAGTTCAGAAAAAACATAAGTATGAGGATATTTTCTTTTTAAATTACAACTAATTTCTTCCCCAGAACATTATGCTCCAGTGTTCTTAAAGGCACAGTCAACCCCTATAAAGTATTTATTTATATTAAAAGATTAAGCTCTAATAACGTGTTTCATATTTTTTCTTAGTTCTCAACAAAGTATATTAGTTCAATGCAGACTCCTTGATTTTTCTAACCATGTTTGCTAATCTACAAAACTCAGTAATTTGCAACGGATCTCCCAGTCATTAGTGTCAATTAGCCAGGCCCTCCCTTGTACCAGATGGTACTGAGGGAACAGAACAAGAGTGGGAATAAAATGTGTTTTCTAAAACCCTCCTACACACCACTTTAAACAAAAACTGTGATTTTTAAGAAAAAATATAGTAAGAGTTGCGAACATAACGCCTTGTACTTATGGAGCATCTTAAACCCAGGGAATCCACAAAAAAAAAAAAAAAGAGAGAGGAAAAGAAAGAAAGAAAGAAAAAAGAATTGTCTAATGACAGCCTTAAGAGCTGGGTGTAGAAAGTCGTCTGGCAATGATTCCCCTTTGCATTTGAAACAAAAATGGTAATCCCTGTAGCCCAGGCCCTGTTTTAGCTCAGTCCTGGTCTTATTTTTAAAACTTTATTCACTTATAAATGAGGAATGAGCGAATCTTCCTTATTCTATCCTGTCAATTTAGGGTTTGGTTCCTAGGACAGGAAGAAAAAAATTTGGAAATAGTCTCAGCCTTTAAAAGGCCTGATCTTTCATTAACTGTAAGCTCCCCGCTATTATTCATCATTACAAGTCTACCTTAGTTATGGGCACATTGCAGGCTCTCCCCAAGTAGATGATGAGTGAATAAATAAGTAAACAGATGAATAAGTGAACAAATGAATATGGTCTACCCTTAACCATAACTTACTCTCTGATCATCCATTATGGTCTCTCTGATTATCCAGTAACAATAATGCTTCTGCATCCTTTCATTACTCCCTGGCTTGGGTTAGATTCCCTCTAGGAAAAGAACAAAAAATAATGATTGAGTGGAATAGTTCACTTGGAAAGTGATCCCAGGAAGCATGAGCAGTGAGATGAAGGCATGAGGCAGGAAGGAGGTTTATACAGAGTGTGTCAAGGAGTAGATTATCACAGGTTGATGCACAGCTAGGCCTCATTCCTGTCACAGACTTCTCATAAGAAGACTCCATAAAGTAAGCTTCACAGTCCTCCCACCCAAGAGGCAAGGACACTGGGGTTTTGATCCATCAACTCTTGTCCATCATTGGTTAAGGTCTACTCCTAGAAATGTTAACAACCAGACACTTCCATGGAGCCCCACAAAAAGCCAAGAAACCAAAGCCTCCCTTGCTTAGAGTCAGAATCCTTTAGCAAAATACAACTGGTGAGTGCTGAGGAAATATGGCAAGGTATCCATGGTAACTGGCAAACTCCCACAGGTCAACAGATTTTGTAGATTTTTCCCACTGCTCTGTCACAAAAATGGCATAGACCTACATTGTGGAAATGCAAACCAATTGCAATTTTACTGTCATTTTGAGACAAATTACTTACACAGGTACAAATATGCATGCGAGTAAATGCAATGTTCTTTTTTGCCTTGGTAAACAAACAACTTAAATTTATAACTCTCTTAATTTGTTTTTCATGAAGATAAACTGAACCAAGACCCATGTGTACATGTCAAGATGTGTTCATATCAGGCTTCACGTTACAACTCATGCAGGAAGACCACATTCCTAGAATCATCCAATATCAATAACATTTTCCCAATTCTTTTCAATTCTACTATTCCAGACACTCCCAGTCAGGATTTAGGACCCATCATCCCAAAAGACGTCCATAAAATACATTTAATTAGTATTCAAAAGTGAGAAGTTAACTCCACCTTGGCATACAACTGACCAGGGCTTTCTGTCCCCATCAGAGTTGTTTACTAGAATAGCATCTGTAATAATTTCATTTCCTCCCAAATTATCTCACATATCCTCATATTTTACCTTCCTATTGAGAAAGTTAGAGCACTCAGCATGAAATGACTTATGTGCTGTGGTTTGAAGGAGGAATATGCACCAAGTAGGAGTTTTTGGATGGAAGAAATACTCCGAGAAGGTTTCTTAGTATGCTACTCTACTTAAAGTCCACAGGCCCATATGGCCCCAACAATCTGTGTCTCTGCCCACATAAGAGCTCCTAATGTGCTTCAGAATGTAGTCAAATGTTCCCCCAAAACACACACATATTTAGGGCATTCGTTAAAGTCCAAATAGTAAGAACAACCACAGAAGGGGTAATTAGTGTAGTCACTGATGGATATAACAGCTTTTTTCAGTTACAGAAGCTACTGCTGAATCTTAAATCTCACCAAAATCCATGTCACTACTTTAAAACTCACTCCTTTTGCTAATTGTCATTGAGGTTATTGCTATGGTCACTTTTCTTTTAAAGATTTTCTAGTCCCCACTGTCCAGTCAAGATATAGTTGGTGATTCCGTTTCTTATTTTTCCTTATCTCTTGCTCTATTCAAAATTCAAAACTGCATTTTACAGATTAGAAAATGCTAAGGCTTAAAAACAGTCATCAAGTTTTCCCAGGACACACATCTAGGAAATGACAGAATCAGGATGTGCATCCATGACTGGCTGCCAGAGCTCAATGGATTGTCACCACGCAGTTCTGGCTTCTGTGTCATGTTTGCAGCAGTGATGTGACCATGCCCAACAGAGATGAAGGAGAAGATTTGTGGGTGTAAGTAATAAGAAAGTAAGAGGGCACTCATCAAGACCTGGGAATAAAGGAAAGAATCACAAGGAAAAAGATAATAAAGAAAAAAGTCAAGGAGTTGTAGTAATATTTTGCATGTAAACAGTAGTATCTCTTGCCTATGTCTTATCAAAGCATTTTGTACATGTAAATCATCCAACACTCATACCATAATATTTATTAGTACCTATTATATTACAGGCACTATTATGGGTACTACAAATACCAAAACAAAGTCCAAGGCTCCATAGATTGTCCACTGTAGTGCAGCCGGGAAAAAACAGACAAACAAATGGATGGGTTACATAACATCAGGGAGTGAAGGATGGATCGTGGAGAAGAAGAAATTTTGAATCATGCAAACTATGGAATTAATTATTTGATTTATTTGGTGTTGAATTAAATAACTCAATTCATGCATCTAGTTCACTATTCTAATTCCATTTCTAGTTTAAGCATCTAGTTCACATATCCAGTCTAGTAATCTAGTTTAAGCATCTGGATCTTTGGTGAATTAATGAAATTGACACTACTTCAAATAGGCAGTCTTCACTGAAGAAATAACCTTTGAGTATCACTTGGTTGTTATTGTTATCTGCTTCTGGGACACAGAGTATTTTCACTTTCCTAGGAGGAATTGAAGTCCCAGATGGCTAAAGTGACTTGCCTCCTCTGTCATTATAAAACCTGGAATGAAATAAAGAAGTTCAGAGCTTCAATTCACTGTTAAGAATTATTGTGTTTGCTCTTAGTATTATTTCATGTGCCCCATTGGCTAGATGAGGCTTATATTATCATTGCAATTTCTTTTTTAGCTCATGATGAAGGAAAAGGTTATTATTAGAACTTACCTCAAAGTCAGAGATAGAAAAGTCTGAGTCCAAGTAGAATTTAGTCTTCACATCTCTGTTCCTATATTCTTACAACATGCCCTATAACTTCCAATAGAGCAATGGGTTTCTAGTGAATATTAACTCCAATTTTCTCCTGTAGTAATTTAAAATAGTAGATATATTTAGACACTTCTCACCCTCTCACCCCCTCAGGCTTCTTAAAAAGAGTAGTGTTATATTTAAAAGAAATATATATGAGCACATTTCTTACTAGTTTGTCATGTTCATCATTCATGAATATTTATTGATTTTTCAAGAGTTTTAGATGTTTAGAAATCACAGATCCTTGTAAAAATCAAATAAAAGCTATGATCACTCCTTCTAAATAAATGTATAACATTTTAGGGTGCTCACAAACACTTTGAAGCACATTCTTGAACTCACTGGGCTCAATGGACCAATGGACACCAAGTGAAGAAGCTTTGATAAGGACTAATGTAATTATGCACCCATGCCACCCATACAAGCAAACGAATTAGCCAGGTCTCTTCAGTTATATCTCCCAGGCTTTTAAATAAATGTGATGCTCATCAAGACAAATGTCCATCAATATTAAGAGGACTGCAGGCAGAGATGTACATAATCTAGAGCAGGGTAACAGAGGACCTGAGCCACACAGACTTGGCATGATTCTGTGAGCTTTATTTTTTGGAAATGATGCTTAATATCTTTGAACTTAGTTTCTTCATCAATGAAATGTGAAAATAATCATATTTAAAATCATTTAAAATTTAATAATGTGTGTCAGGTACCCAGATCTCTACCTGCTCTTCTACAAATACTACATAATTGATCATTATTTGGTTTACTGCTATTGCTACCATGGTGTTAGGACTGTGAGTGGGTATCACATCAAGCTATTACTGTACTTCAATGTGATAGAATTTTGGATACAGAAGCTCTTACCTGAGATGAAAAGTTATTACTAAACAGAAAGTTCCAAATCTGGCCAAAAGGAAAAACAAGAGACATTGTCAAAAGATGAACTTCAACACATTGCATAGATATTTCGTAAGTACAGAATGCTATTTAATTAAAACTTGGTATAATGAAATGTAAAGCTGATATATTTGTATTTCCTCTTTTTAAAAATATTTTCAAAATATGTTTTGTGAGCAAAGCACATTTCTATAGATGAGATTCAACTCGGACACATTTTCCATTAACAGGATTATATCTCCAAATTTTGAAACATTACACAATGGTAAAAAGGATTAGCAAAAAGGAAAAAAAAAAAAAAGCCCGAAGTGTTTTCCACTGCATCTAGGGATATGCTAAACAACATCTGAACAAAGTTAGCTGACTTTTCACTGCCCCCATTGATACGTTTGGATTTATCTATAAGAAAGATGAGACAGCCGGTATTTATGTATTTGGATATATTTGTCTTAAATATTTACACTGCACAAACTGCTTAAGCATTTTAAGGATGATTTTTGAATTCCTCACAAAGTTGCAGTTGAAATGAAGTTTGTTGAAAATGTCAGCATAAGTGAAACCATTTGTTGACCAGAATGAGCCTTATGTTATCAGGGTGATGGGAAGTAAGAAAGTATGCAGATACAGATAGTCATTTTCACTGACCTCCTTTCTTTCACTCATGAAATGAGATATAGCAGAGCTCATCTAATCAGAGGTGAGTGCTCAGGACTTCTAAAAGGTGGTTCAGATTTGTCCCACTGGAACCACAACAAGGCAGAGACTGCTAATCGTCTAAACCCAAATACAATCTCATTCTATCCTTCTTTCTTGGGAACAGGACCCCAATTTCCAGTGGGGAATCATAGTCTTAGCCCCTTGGAAACTAGCTATGATCACTTAATGTTTGGCCAACAAGATGTACAAAACAATATTTTGTGGGATTTCTGGAAAATCTCTTTAAAGAGAGAGAACATGCCCTTCTCCTCCCATTCTATTTCTCTACTGCCTGGAGATACAGACCAATTCGCAGAATTTGTGTGGCTATCTTAGTTAAGACAGTACCATTCTTAGGAAAGTGGAACATTAAAATATATGGCATCTAGGAATCTGATGAGTGTGGAAATGGTACACTAATCTAGGGCCCCCTACCTCAGGATATGAAGGTGATAAATTTTGATCTTTTGTTTTTCTCTCATTTACAATTGTGTTAATTTCCAACTTTCATTATTTTCATTACTAAGTTTTTAAACAGATTCCCTTTCTTCAAACTTGATATTTGGCTTTCCTATCATTGACTGTCATTCTTTTATTCACTTATCCAACACCTCTAAGAAGAATCTACTGTGTGCCAGTCACTGGGCTAGCAGCTGGTGATTGATCAAAGGATGGAACAGATATGATAATGGGCTTAGAGTCTAGCAGGGGAACTAACTAGTAAACATATAATCAAATAAATAAATATATATATATAATTTAAAATTGTAGTATAAAAAGGAAATGATGTGATGAGAGTTAAAACAAGATCTTGATTCAGATTGAGATTCAAAGCAGAATTCTTCAGAAATGATATTCACTGAAACCAAAAGAGGTGCAAAATTACTAGAAAGAGTTAGGGGAGAAGTGAAAATACCATTATCGAGGAAAGAGTATAATTCATTTCAAGAACTGGAAGAAAGTCAGTATGACTGAAGACTAAAAATAAGGAGAGGCATGTGCTGCCACTGGAAAGGCATGCAAAAGGGCATATAACAGTTTGTTGTTAATATTGATTTGAGATTTTGTTCTAAGTACAATGAGGAGTTATTGAAGGAATAAGGTGGAACATGAACTTCTTTTTGTTTTAGAAATAATATTTTTGTTGTAATGGAAAGGGTGGATTGGAAGAGATAAGAATGGAAGATGAAAAGTTTATGGTCAATTGCAGGGATCAGAGGATTAGGGTCTGTTGGTGACTTAGGCTACAAGTGATGACAGAATTATGCATAATTCAAATATGTTTCACTAGAAGTATTGGCAAAATATTTTTAAAAATTAAATATAAAGGGATAATTAGAACAAGGGCATCATGGCAAGACCCCTCAGGGGACAGAAAGCACCAATTAAGGGAATAGAGAAGACAAGAAGAAAGTATCTGAAAGTAAGCCCAAAATTTACCCTTAAACTGGTTTTAAATGTCTGTGAGACATACAAGGGAGAATGTCAGGTAGGAAGTTGGATAAACAAGCATGGAGACTTATAAGAGTAACTTATAAAATGCCAGTATGGGCAGGCTAAGACATCAGGTTGCAGAAGTTCAGTTAGTTAGTTGTCAAACCATTCCAAACACTACAAATCCAACAGGAGGTCGAAGAGAAGAAGAGTAGCAATTCTAGAAACAAAAAATCGACCACTTTCTGAAAGGTAGGACCAGTGGAGAAGTGAATCCAAAGTGATGAGAAGATAGACCGTGGGGGGGCAAGGCCGGCTCCTGGCAAGCAGCAGAGCAATGGAGCACAAAATCAGAGCCCCGAATGTTTATAGCAGCAATGTCCACAATAGCCAAACTATGGAAAGAACCTAGATGTCCATCAACAGATGAATGGGTAAAGAAGATGTGGTATGTACATACAATGGAATACTATGTAGCCATCATAAGAAATGAAATCTTGCCTTTTGCAATCACATGGGTGAAACTAGAAGGTATTATGCTGAGTGAAATAAGTGAATCAGAGAAAGACAATTATCATATGATCTTCCTGATATGACAAATTTGAGAGGCAATGTGGGGGGGTGGAGGGTAGGGAAGGAAAAAATGAAACAAAATGGTATCAGGAGGGAAACAAACCATAAGAAACTCTTAATTTCACAAAACAAACTGAGGGTTGCTGGGGGAAGTGGGGTAGTGAGAGGGTGATTGGTTTATGGACATTGGGGAGGTATGTGCTATGATGAGTGCCGTGAAATGTGTCAACCTGGCGATTTATAGACGTGTATGCCTGGGGCTAATAATACATTATTTGTTAATTAAAAAATCTTTTTTTAAATGCCAGTATGTATATCTCTTTCCTACTCAAAACTCTTCTATAGCCTCTTACCTGCTCTTACCTCATACATGCCTACAGGTATGAAAACATCCAAACTCATAAGAATGGCATTCTTTTTCATTTATAATTAACCACTGATCCTCTTTTCTCATTATATATTCTGCTATACCTTCCAAAACTCAGATGCTCCAGTCACAACAGTTCTCTGAATACACCAGTGAGTTTCACAACCATGTGACTTTTTGTTCATACTTTCTGCAGCAGGTGCAGCAGGTATATGGTTTTTACCCCTACACTCTCTCCCATATTTTTAGCTTAATGATACTCATATTTCAAGGTTCAACTCAGAAACCAAGTCCTCTGAAAAGTTTTTCCTAATTTCTCAATATAGTCTTCCTTCTTTACTATGATGTTGTTAGTCTACTTATCTGGATGTTCAAGAGCTATTTAACTGTTTTATATTTTCCAAACTAAACTTGTTTCTATTTCAAGCCTCTCTTCTCCATAATGACAGATTAATTTAGTCAACTCTGGTTTTTCCCAGGCAGTTTCTCAGCATAATAGATTTATCTCAATTACCAAGATGTTCTCAGTCAGGTCAAGATTTTACATCTCTTCCTTTTTTCTCTAAAGTGAAATACTTAATTTCCCAAGATATTTACATGTAATTCCTAAGTTATTTACATGTACTTGTTATCCTGTGATCTTTACCATACTAACTCTTATTTTTTTATTTCTTTTGACATCGGTTATCTCCACCTATCTTTCATGGTCCCTCTAGCTGATATCCCTTCATTCTGCATTCTCTTTATCCTTGAGTCTATTCCAGAGTTAAATTCCTAACTTCCACAGACTCTGTGACAGCACCAGAAATAGCAGTGTTCCTCCCCACTGACACCGCTTAGAAAATGTGTTAACATTTGCCCCAGACTTTCTAGGTTTCTATGGAGCCATATTCACTCTAAATACCCATTTCATATATATTCCCATTTTACAAGGATCTTCTGAGAAGCTGACAACACCTAGAGTTCCACCCCCCCACACACAAAAAAAAAATCAACTCCCATTTCCACTATTCTCCAGTTCTGTAGAAGAATTATCTGGAACTTAGTTATTCCCTCCCACAAGATTTTCTGACCCAGGAGAATACATCATAGATCCCTTTTCTAACTCTCTTGCTTTCTATCAGACTCTTCTTCCCTGTCAAGGATACTCTATCTCCTGAGTAAAGGATATACTTGTTCTTTATATCTGCCCTTTAAAATCTAGTAGGAACATGAACTCCATTTCAATATTCTTAGGAGCTTAACCACTTGAAATTCAAAACCTTGCTTCTTACATATTACAAACCTAAGGCTCAAAAGTCTAATTACCTTGTTATGAGTTTTAAAAGTCAATTTAGATATTCAACAGCCAAAGATGTAACTCATTGTTCTTTGTAATCTGTGTAATCATTGCCTTGAAGCAATGTTTTCCTCTTAGGAGTGAAGGGGTAGAGAGTGAAGAAATTACCAGTTTAATAAAATTTCAAAACTTAATTCTACCACAGATCTTCATTACAGAACATTTCGTTGTACTTATAAATTGCTATATAAATTTGACCACTTTATGAGGTGGCTAAGAGCTCCTCAGCTTTTCTGTCAAATGGCCTGGGTTTAAATCTCAGGTCCACCAATTACCAATGAAAAGCCTTTGGGCACTTTAATTAGGCTTTCAAGTGTCAGTGTCTTAATCTGTGATACTATGGGGACAAAAATTCAAAGGGTTATTGTGAGGATTAAATTACATAATCCATATGAAGAATTTATAATAGTCTCTTGAAATGTAACTGGGAGGAGCTCAAAAAAGGTTAGTTTTAATTATTTTTGGCCCCCCAAAAGTATCCCCTTGAGTTTCAGAGCCAAAGCAACCATTCAGATCATTTAACCCACTCCTGTCAATCTTCAGAGGAGGAAAACAAGTTTGCAAAGGACACAAGGCCTGAATGCACTCAGTCTCCTGACTCTGGTACCTCTACTTTGTTTTCTCTGCTTTATCTATTACACCATACTAATCCCTGCACTTAGTTGAGTGATCCTAAAGTTGATTCTATTTGAAAGATTATATTCTATTTTTAGTGACAATCACAACCTAAGATGTATTAAAAGGTCATTTTCATACTGAACATGATAATAGAAACATATAAAAAACACTTAACTATACCCTAAATATGCAAATCCATGATCATTCCTCTTTCTCTATATCTAGGAAAAGAGAAACTCAAGGACACTCAGGGCAAATAGATGCAAATTTTTTACTGACCAAGCTTCAGAGTTAATCCCCACCCTCTTTTTATGTAGAAATGTTTCCAAAACTCTAGTTTTAGATTCAAGAATCTAGGAGTTCTTTAAATTTTAAATATATTTTCCTTTTGATGATAATCTAAGAATTAACATAAATGTGTTTTGGGTCAATCTGATATCTTCCTTATAAAAGAGGAAGGCCTCCATTTGCAATTTGTGTATCTGGGACATAGAAAAAAGTTGGTTCCATGAGATTACATCAAATGACTTTGTTAATGCATATGTGTTGGTAATATGTTTAATTTTAATGTGTCTGAAGTAAAATTTGAATTATTGAAAATAACAAGTAATCATCTATCATCATGTGTATGTTGTTTGTTTTAGGTTAAAAATATTATATTATGTTTGCATGTTAATGGGCATAATTCCTTAATAGGAAAAATTTGATGATGCAAGAAAGAGGTAGCATATTTATAGGAGCAAAAGTCCTTAAATAGAAGAAAATGAATGGGATCAAACACATGAGTATAGTGACCTCAAAAAGAGTCAAGCTATTGGATGTCCTGTAGCAGGAAGAAGATGGGCAATATAGATACACATGTTTATGGTTGGTCAATTTGATGGTAGAAAGATAAATATATTTTCTTCTCACTGCTTGTTTATTATCAGTGAAATAAAAAACAAAGTCATCGGCTATATAAGAGTGAATTGACTGAGAAATACAGTGTATATTGCCTGGAAGTGCTGAGAACATATTTGAAATTTATCCTGACCCACAGAAATATTCCTATAATAAATGGAAGTTACTCATTGAAGGAAAAGAGAGAATATGGATAAAAATGGAAACAGTCTGTTGGCACTAACATATACAATATTGGGAGAAATAATTTTCATATTTTTATATAATAATATCATAAAGAATGGCTGCAGAACAGCAAAGACACCCAGAATGACACTAGCCTTGCAAAGGTTATCAGTTGCAAGTTGATGATGTACTTGAGAAAAATGGGGACAGCAAAGTAATCCACAAAATGGCTCAGACAGCTGACAAGTATAGAAGTGGCAGAAATGCCAAACCAGAAAATATAGACAAATGCTTCTAGACATATACTGGAGGCATAAAAGCAAAATCAATGTTTGAAATAGTTGGCAGCAAGTGAAGATCTTGATGTAATTGATATCTGCGATGTTTACTCAATTTCAGAAAAGAGAATTAAAAAAAAACCTGTTAAGCATTTATTAGGAGAAAAATGAAGAGTCATTCTGACCATCTAAAGAAAATTTTACAAACAATAAAGAATAGCAAGATGGGAGTGAACATTTGGACGCCCCTAGTTTCTACTTACCTTGTAGTTTGTGAGAAAAATATTCTCCAAATAAATATAAAGCTGGGATCACTGGGGCCATTTAATCTTTATGGTACCAAATTTACACTCAAGAACGACAAGGAAATAGCAGAGTCTATAAACTCTGTTTTGGTATTTATTGAAAAGAATTTACTGAGCACTCCAATCTCAAATAATCTTTTAGCAGACAAGAAGTAAAGGAGAATGGATAGAGATACTGGTTCTTTAACATTAGTTGACAAACTAGATATAAATAAAGCATAAAACCTGCATCTCCACCTAAAATTTTGGAAAAACCATAAGTATATATTGTTTAAAACAGGATTGACTTTCAAAAAAAAAAAAAACAGGATTGATATTCATAACCTTGATCGTATAAGTAACAGTTTTCAGAGAAACAGAGGCTTGCCAAGATTTGCCCCAACTCTCAGAAAGCTTCCAGAAAAAGCAACAGATCACATGCAATTAAATCAAGCTTTATCTCTATGTCAAGGAAGTTACAGACATAGTGTTATTGTCAGAAATGTAATCAATTGAGATCAAGGTGACATTAGTTCTCACTAATCTATCAGAGTTCTTTGGGAAGGACAAATAAACATTTGAAAAAAGGGAAACTTGCCGAAAATCATTTTTGGCAGGAAAAATTTTCAAGATGTTATTAAGCCTATAATAGAATAGATTATATAATTGAATCAAATTTTGTTGCCAAGACAAGAAAGAAATTTTAAAAAAATACTCTGTATGGGGCGCCTGGGTGGCTCAGTGGGTTAAAGCCTCTGCCTTTGGCTCAGGTCATGATCTCAGGGTCCTGGGATCAAGCCCCACATTGGGCTCTCTGCTCCGTGGGGAGCCTGCTTCCCCCCTCTCTCTGCCTGGCTCTCTGCCTACTTGTGATCTCTGTCTGTCAAATAAATAAATAAAATATTTTTAAAAAAAAATATTCTGTGAAATATCCAGTTGAACCCAGAATTCTAATTTACCTTACCTCCAACACATTTTAGACACCAAAGGAAATTATCAATAAAGTAAAAAACAGGACTCAGCACTTGAAAATGTCACCCATATCCCCTTCCTAAAAAAAGAAAATAATGAGAAATAATTATAATATATAATGCATTTGGGTCCAAAAGTTGTCCTTTGCTGAAGAACACAAGGAAGCAAGTAGAGAATTTGATTCTTATAATTTAAAATATAAGAGCTGGAGTTGAGAGAAGGCCCTAATGCAAATTGGATGCACTCTTCTTGGCTCATTCTCCCTGCTGAAATTCCACAGCAGTGTGCTAGACAGATGAGTTCTCTACA
Organism: Taxidea taxus jeffersonii; assembly: GCA_003697995.1. Lineage (NCBI taxonomy): Eukaryota > Metazoa > Chordata > Mammalia > Carnivora > Mustelidae > Taxidea > Taxidea taxus. Next base: position 18,170 of record ML103339.1, read on the forward strand.
GCCTCACCAAGTGGAAGGACAGCAGAACATTAAATGTGAAGACAGTCAGCTTGTATCTGACATGACAGTGAAAACAACATCAGCAAGGAGACCAGATATCATCATGCCATACATTTGCAAAAAGGGACAGGTCAGATGGAAAAAAAGTAGATGTATTTGGTCTGTCAGGTAAAAATTTATCAAACATGAAGTCTCCTGGAATTACACACCCAGACGTTGTTCCCTTCCCAATGCATTCTGGCTCCAGGATCTCTCAATAACAACTAGTATATAAGCTTACATAGACTAGCCCTTCAGAGAATATTAATAGTAAAAATAATTTTTAAAAACTTGCATAAACACGTATTCAAAACACACACACACACACACATACACAGACACAAAAACTGCATAAATGACAGTATCTTATCCTTATTCAAGATAGAGATCACGGAAGGGAAGCAGGTTTGGGTGCAATGTCAGTGGAGTTAGTTCTGGATGGACTGAGTTTCAAGTGCCTAGGATACACTGGAGGAAAGTTTTCAGTTGGTACATATGGTAAGCTACCCCTGAAACGGCCCAGGGCTTCACTTCCTGGTATTTTCATGGCCTTCAGCAGTCCCCTCACTGGAGGGGAACTGGACCAAATGACTCACTTCTAATGAAGAGAATATGGCAAAAGTGACAAGTTGACATTTCTAAGATTAGAAATGCCTGGCTTCTTGCCCGCCCTCCTTTCACTCCCCCACTCTGAGGGAAGCCAGCTGCCAAATTGTGAGCTGCCCAGTGGAGAGGCTTATGGGGCAAGAAACTGAGAGAGGCCTCAGACCAACAGCTTGCAAGGAAGTGAACCATACGAATAATCATGGCAGTGCTCTTGCAAACAAATCCTCCTCCTTTAGATGAGACCATAGCCAAGGCTAACACCTGGATCGCAACCCTGTGAGAGACCTTGCACCACAAGACCCAGCAATGCTGGGTCCAGATTCCTGACTTACAGAAAATATGAGGTAAAATATATCTGCTGCTCTACACTGTTAAGTTTGGAGGTAATCTGTTACAAATAATAGATAACTAATATAGTACAGTAATTAGATATAGCAGTTTGGAGCTGAATATAGAGCATGATTTAAAATCTTGATTGGAATTTTAAGAATATCAGGATGTAGGTGATAGTTGAAGCCATGGTTAAGAATGGAATAACCCAGGGAAAAACTCAAGAGTAGGAAGAGGACCGATGATAGAAGTTTCTGTGCTAAAGCTTGTTAATACACCTCCTAATTGCCTCAAAAAGGTCTTTGACTTTCTGTGAGATTTTCTTGTTTTAAAACCAATTCACCCCATATGTGAATACACAGTGATAAATCATCTCATTCAAATTCCACATGATTAGTGACTTTCTGTTAGCTTGAGAGCAAACTTAAAAAAAAAATTCATATGTGTGTAAAGAACATAAATATCACCCTGGCTATTTCCTCTTAGAGCCAATTATAAAATATAAAATTATTAACTCATTGAGATATATTTACTCTAGGTCAGAGTGCTCACCAAAAATGTCTTTCAGTTATCCCTAGTCAAGGCTGCTTTCTGAGAAAAGGCAAATGTCAGCAACAGCCAGTTAAACAGAATTTTTAGTTTTATTTTGTGGTTTTAGACCATATATTACATTGGTTAGGGAGAACAATGAAGATTAGCTGGAGAAGCCATTACAGTTAAAAGTAAATCATTTAACTTTTCCTCACTGGTGGTAGAAACAATAAACCTTCTACTGTGATGAGATTTTATCAGCGTCTTCATGCCAGCACCAGCAGCCCATGCCTGCTTAAACCTGCCATAACTATTGCCATTTAACTTCCAAAAATAGCATAGAAATGATCTGTATGTGATAGATAAAAGCCATTTGTGTAATGTATTTGTCACTACCATGTCAACAAACTGTGATCATAATTGTGATCATATTGTGATCATAATTTGAGAAAAATCTTAAGCCATGCTGAACATCTACATGTTTGTTGCAAAAACTTGTTTTTCCCAAAGTTGTTGTTTTTTCTAGATTATGAAATAGACTGATATGATATACTTTCAACATGTTCACATCTGCAGTGATACCTCTGTTCTTCACAATTTACCAAGATTTAAAGAAATTGATATTTCCCAGGAGTCTCTATTTTGGCTCCTACCCATTGTCTAATGCTTCAGGTGATCATGTAAGTAGAATATAAAGGAAGTGCAGAGCCACACCTCCTTATCTTATTCAGATGTTATCCTATCCTTTCTCCTATGAACCAATACATAAATACTATCCTTTCTCCTATGAACCAATACATAAATAAGTCAGAGTTCTGTGTTTTCTCATCAAATACCATCTTCACTCTTCATAGCAACTCCCAAAGTTCTGCACATTTCTCAATGTTGAATTTAAAACTTGGTGTTTTCAATGTCTCTAGCTAGCATTTAGAAACCTCAAACTGTGCTATGAACTGCAATGTAAAAATCTCTCTCATACAAAATGTAAAATGCCAAAGTGATATTTACAGAACTGTAAATATCTTCCTCATTGAATTTAGAGCTGTTATATGTAAGGGCAAGAAGTTGACTCCTAGTAGTACTGAGAAAAATTAGAACAAAGTCAAATAGGTAAATTTTCAGTCACAGTTCAATCTCACCACTGCAAATGTCTCTGTGGTAAAAAGTCAAATAAGAAATAAGTATGTCATGTCAAGACCTAAGATTTTGCTTTTAGTATATGGAAACTTGGCCTTGAGATTTACCAGAATTTACCAGAATTTTGTCAAAGTGGAATTCAGAACACCAATGGCTATTACACCTTTCTGGGCCTCTTTATCTGTAAATGAAATTAGCGCTACCACCCATAACTCTCAAGAAGATACCATGCCTGTTCTATGGGAGTCCATAGAACATTAAGTGTTCTCTGTCACCACTTAACACCATTAAGACCAGATAAGACATGTCCACACAAAACAAATTAAGTAGACTGTATTATATTTCATAAAGGACAGTTAGAAAGGAGATAATAGTGTCAGATACCGTACTTTAGTAGGACTAGGTCACGGAAAAAGGCAGAGAGACAGCGAGCAGAATTCAAGATCATGTGACCTTTTTTTTTTTTTTTAAGATTTTTATTTATTTATTTATTAGAGAGAGAGAGAGCTCAGGCAGACAGAGTGGTAGGCAGAGGCAGAGGGAGAAGCAGGCTCCCTGCTAAGCAAGGAGCCCAATGTGGGACTCGATCCCAGGACGCTGGGATCATGACCTGAGCCCAAGGCCACTTAACCAACTGAGCCACCCAGGCCTCCCTCATGTGGCATTTTTAAAGGAACAAGATATGTTTAAGAAATAAGAATAGTTCAGCTTACCAACAGAGTAGTCTACCTTAAAAAAAAAGAAAGAAAGAAAGAAAGAAAAAGAGACTTGTGGAAGACTAGCCTGAAAGGAAAAGAGTAGCCTGCATCGAATTATGAATGATCTTGACAGTTTAGAAGAGGCCTCTTAAAATATTGATCTAAAGTTAGCAAGTAACAGAACTCTATAGTCCTAGTGGGTTGCTTTTGTTGTTTTGTAATTTTATCTGAATTATTAGAGATTGACTTTAGGAAAATCCATCTGGAAGTTTTCTATAGAATCCAGTAGGTAAGGGGGATCAGTCAAGAGCTGCCGAGGGTACCCCAAGTAATGATGTTACGAGCCCAAACAGATAGGACTAAAAAGTGGAAGAGAAGTGGGAAATGTAATGGGGTGGCTATAAAGGAGGGTTCACAACTGGCTGAATATTAGCCTTAAAGAAGAACAAATAGAAAACATTTCTTAGGCTTCAAATTCAAGTTGTTTGGAAAATAACAATATCCTAACCAGAAGAAGGAGTCATTTGTAAGGAAAGATGAGTAGTTTAGGTTCTGACATAATGAATTTGAAGTCTGAAGACACTAAGATGATTCTATTCAGCAGGTATTTGAAAATAAAATTAAGCCTGATTACAAGGAAGGCCCTCAAGACTGGAGATAGAAATTTAATAATCAATAAAGATGAACCTGAAGACATAGATGTAGATGAGATCACAAGACAGAAGTGAAAGGATTAAGGACAGGGATTTTAGGAAATGCTTATAATTAGCAGGTAAAAGAAAAGCTATTTGAAGAGTTTCTGGGAGCAGGAAGAAAACCAGAATATAATATCATATTATGAGATAACACTGCATAACACTGAAGAAATTAGAGAGATTAGGGTTCCAGTACCTGCTGTTTCCTGATCTGAATCACAGCAATAGTAATGGTACATACACATAAACTTGTATGAGATTGAATCCAATAACTCAAGATAAGCATTTAGTGGCACAGTTAATATTCAATAAATTTATTAACAAAGCAATAATTAAAGAATAATTTTTCAAAAAAATAAAAATACAAAACTAGTAAGTGTCATTACAGTCCCCATTTTACAGACTTGAAAAAGAAGGCAGAAATGCTCAAAAAGCCATAAAAGATGCCTCCAGGTTCTAACCCAGATCTGTCTTGATTCAGAAAACTTTTTTACCTGTAGTAATTGTTCTTCAGTGAAACAATTTGGATTCAAATTCCTTGGAAAATGATTCTTAATTAAGTCTATTGTAGAATGTATATTCCAGCTTGCTTTCTGAAACTTCAATTTTTGTTTACACAAACTGAATTTTACTCAGAAGTCTGTAAACAGAAACTTAAATTAGTATTTACAGTCAAACATAAGTGTTTGTATTATTAATACATACACTTGGCTTCTAGCACTAACACATTTTTGCCTCTAAAAGTTGCCTAGCTTAAATTTATTTCATTATACTGTTCCAGGATTTACAGGAAAGCACTAGAAATTGTGTTGCTTCAACTTTGTGAAACATTTCTATTCAGGACTTCCATTTTGAGATTAAATTGGGAAGTGAATTAACTAAATTAATACCATTAGGTCTCTGGTGATTAGACACCTGCTTTGCTGAAATATAAAAGTTTTCTCAGCAAAGGCTAGTACATCAACCTCCAAGAGTAAAGAATAAAGAACACCCAAATGAATAAGGCCTTTTTATCATGTTGTCTATTGACCACTTAAGCTAAGACAGGCCAGAATAGAAAACCAAAGACAAATATATGTAAATCAACACACAGCCATATCTATACATCTATATATTGATTAAACCTCTACGCTGATATTTTTTAAAAGAGAAAAATATCTTTTTCAAAATCTAATAAATATCAGCCAATATGTTCTTCATAAGAAACACACCTAGGTCATAAGTAAAAGTATAGAAAAAGATATATATGCAAACACTAGTCAGAAAGAAGTTGATATAGCTCTATTAATATTAAATAAAAGAGAGTTTAACGTAAAAAATGCTTCAGGAGATATTGATCACCATATGAAAATAAAACTTTCAAATCAGTAGGACTATCATTCAAAATGTGTATGTCTTTAATAACACAGTTTCCACAATTTAAAAATCAACCATTATAAGAAGAGATTTAAATATGCTGTTCCCAGTGGCTGAAAGATGAAGCAGACAAAAAGAAAATCAGCAATAACTATAAAGTAATGTTATTTGCATCAAAATGTATAGATTTCAGAACCACAATGATGGGTAAAAAGCAAGTCACACAGAGTGTGGACTAGTGACTGCATAGGGCTGGGGGCTCTGAGGAGGTACAAGGAGTACCTACTTACGGGTACAAGGTTTCTTGGGGGAGTGATTAAAATGTTGTAAAATTAGACTGTGTTCATGGTTGCACAATTCTGACTCTATGAAAAATCATTGAATTGTATAATTTAAATAGACTAATTTCATAGTATGGAAATTATAGCGTAATAAAGTCATTTTTTTAAAGTCACTGAAGATTGCTCATAAGGTGATATCATTTCTATACATTTAAAAATATATTATTTATGGCAATAAATACATACACAAAACAATGATAAGCACAAAATAAAAATTGTGTTACCTCAGTCCTCCAGCTATAAGCCTGCAGAGTGGAGATGGGGACACAGAAGCTGCAGGAGTAACATTCTATTTTGGGGCTTGAGTGCTCACATAATTTTATTATGATTATTTAAAATTTTATATGTGGTTATATTATGTCCTTCTGTGTTTGTAGACTATTTTATAATCTTAAAAAATAACTGGTTTCATATCATTTCCTGTAGTTTTTCTACCTGAGATGAAGTATGATGGATGTTGATATTTTCATCACACACATTACCTGACTATCCTCACAACTAACTGAACTGAGAACTCAAGCATCAGTCCATTTTACAAACGAGGAAACAAAATAAAAATTCACTTTGATTGATTTTTAGTCATTGAATGAACCTATAAATTCTTGTTGGCATCAAAACTAGCACTCATGTCTTTTGACTTTAGTTCAGTACATTTTCATTTTCAAATACAGCTGACATTCTGTTGGTGTTGTTTGCTTTTCTTTAATTTTCCTAACCAGAAAAACTCTGTAGAGACAGCAAAAATAATTACAGTGATAGTAACTACCATTCATTGAGTCATTACTCTGTGCCAGGATCGCTGCTCTCATTATTATATTTAATCCTTAACCTCCCTGTGATAATGGTCCTGGTTCCTGAATTTAAAAGTGAGGAAATGAAAAAATAGAGAAATTTTATTTACTCAAGATTATAAAAGGAGTTAGTTAGTAAAGATGCTATTCTAAAACCCAGGTTTACATTTAATTAAAAACAAAATTTTTAATCACTTTAATGTATCATCTGTTAAAATTCAATGTTGAGGTCTTTACTACAACTTAAAAGGGGGCAGAAAAAATTACATGATTTCTTTAAGAATACATGATATGCACATCGTTGGTAGTACATAACGATAATAGGGGAAGTTATTCTAGAATCTGAAAGTTTTAACTGTATTCTGTTTACCTCTTTTTAAGTGAATAATTGAGGCCTTAAATAGAACACTGCCTCTACTCATGCCTGATACAAATGAGTACTGTTCCTAATGTTGAATTTTACGTATCTTTTTTTACAGATAAGCTTCCTAAACTTCAGTCATAGTCATGTCATCTCCAATGTCTGGAATAAATTAATGCTTCAGTTTGATGTTTAAAGTGATTAATTTTTAAGTTGTAGGTTAATTGTTGTCCTCAAAGATGAGTCATGAGTCAAAGCATATGGGAGTGGACAAAGGACAGATGATACCTTCCAAGATGAGATGGAACCATTGGCTAAAGATCACAAGTGTGAAGCAAGCCTCTGCTTAAGCCACAGAATTTGTAAAACACATTTAAAAAATAATGTGCTTGATTTTGAGCCATGAAACATACTTTTTGATGTATAGGTTATTTTGGATATAATAGGTAGCTTCTCCTTAGGGTTTATTACTATCAATGAGAGAATGTGTTACCTGTTACTTCCAAGGTGGAGGCACTATTATCCTTGTCATATGTCTGAGTATCAAGTCTAAACTCAGGCAAATTTTACCTGAATATTTGAGACTTTAATGGCAATTCCAACCATTGCTTTTAAAATATATATGAGGTGCACCAATACAGTGATAACATCAGTGATTTTCAACTGTACTGAGGGATATTGATGAAAGGGAAAATTCCATTTTCAAATGATGTGTGTTCCATGTCCCTTAAGTTCCTGCACATGGAATTTGACTGCTGCATCCACCTTGAAAATAGAGCAATACATTACAGTCTGTTACACATGTGAATGGTGTTTTATCAACAAAAAATTTTAAAAATATACTTCACAATTATTCTGTGAAGATTTTAAGATGGTTTCAAAATAGTCAGGCTTATTTAACCATTTCACTTAATCAAACAATGAGGAGAATATATGACTACACAAAAAATTCAAGGGAAACAAAAGCTCAAATATTGTGTGTGTTCTTAAAGATATTTATTCATTCATTCATTCATTCATTTATTCATATTATTTTTCTTAGAGAGGCTGCACACACGCAAATGGTGGTGAGAAGAGAGGCAAATGGAGAGGGACAGGGGGAGAATCCCAAGCAGACTCCACGCTGAGTGCGGGCCCAGATCAGGGATCCATCTCACAACTCTGAGATCGTGACTCAAGGTTGGAAATCAAGAGTTGGTCATTTAACTGAGTCACCCAGACGCCCTATCAAATATTGTTTATTTAAATAAAAACTGATGGAAATGTCATTATATTCTATTTCTGTGGCCTATTACATAACGATGTTAAATTTTCCTTTGAATTATATTTCATTAAGATCTGCATCACACCAAAAAACAATGACTTTGGTAAAATGCCTGGAAAGTATGTGTGTTTGCTTTGTCTAATGTGTGTGCTCAGCTTTGTATTATTGTTTTCTAATATATTTAACTTAGTATGATCTTCTTATTAATTAATGCATCTTAATTCTATTTGATTAGCCCAGAATATGAAATGTAGACATATCAGAGGATTCATGATGAATAGGTATTAATCTTGGAGTTAGTACACAATAAGAAAGGGGATAATGTATTAAAGTTTGAAAATAGAAATTATATTATGTTATTTTAAATATTTTAATGTAAGGTAAACATTTTTATGGAAAATAATTCTAGGACTGCAAAAGTGTAGGAGCCAGAGAGCTCTGGCATGAAGTCCTACTTCACAATAAACAAGTGGGAATGCTTAAGAAAGCAGCAAGATTTTGCTAATCAGGCCATACTCTCTGCCAGGACATTTTGCCTGAGGAATGGAGAAGTTCAATTATGCAGAAAAATTCCACAATCATATTTTGGCCACTTTTTTTTTTAATATATTGGATATTTAAGTATCAGGGAATCCTGTGTGGTTTTTGTTACAAAAGGCCTCCATAATGTGAAATAAAGAGAACAGAAGCCTTCTGTACTGATTCGTGTTATCTTCAGAGGCCACATGGCACAGAAAGCTTGAACTGAGGAGGACAGATTCATTGAGTGGCAGAAGCAAGCAACTATGATGTGATGACAGCTATAAATTCCAGTTTTCATAACTTTAGGAGTAGTCTTTGAATTGTTTTGCATAGTCAAAAGGACCTTCAGGGGGCGCCTGGGTGGCTCAGTGGGCTAAGCCTCTGCCTTCAGCTCAGGTCATGACCTCAGGGGCCTGGTATGGAGCCCCACATCAGGCTTCCTGCTCAGCGGGGAGCCTGCTTCCCCATCTCTCTCTATGCCTGCCTCTCTGCCCACTTGTGATCTCTATCTCTGTCAAATAAATAAATAAAAAGTCTTTAAAAACAAAACAAACAAACAAACAAACAAAAAGGACCTTTGGGGCTCCTGGTGAATCCTTAAAATTATCTACTCTACTTAAGACCAATATCAAAAAGAATATAATTATACTTGAGGTTTTCAAGTCTGTGACTCATGGAGGAAACTGACCAATTGAAATAAAGACCCTCGAGGAAGAAATAGATCCCAGTAAATATATACCAAGTGTATTGCAAAGTGAGCTTTGGAATTGTAAAAACTGCAAATAAGTCATATGCTCCCTTGAAAAAAATGGGTCAACAAAAGAGGACTAGAAGACCGGAATGAAGGGAACCTCAAAAGACAACTAGCAGTGATAATGTCATGGAAATGTGAAAAAAATTTTAAAAAACCCTCTGGAAAAGAGAAAGAGTTAAATTCAAAAAGAAAAAAAGAGTTTGGAAAAGAGAATTGATGCTTGGCAAATAAAAGGGAAAAATCAAATCAAGGCCAAGAAAAACTTTCTTAAAAGATTATAAAGTCTTAAAAATAACATCTAGTAAACACTGAAGTATCTCTTTACACTAAAGATGACCTGTAATGTCTTTGGGTCCCAGGAAAACACCACATACTGCATAAAACAAAGCAGAATGATGAGTTTATTGCAAGGTTTTCAGTGTAAGCTTGGTAACTCAAGACTGTGGAAGCAATGAGTTCCAAGTTGCTCACAGATTTTTTTATGGGATAAATATGAAAGGTACTGGGCCTTTTTTTTTTTTTTTTTTTTTTTTTTAGCTAATTGGCTGCCTAGGCATCTTTTTTCTTATTTGGAACAGGGTAGCTATGTCAGGAAAATAAAGGTGTTCAAAGGTGACTTGAACAGACTTGGCATTTGGGGATTGGCTTGTGTCCTCTGCTGACTTTTTAGAAAAACTATACATTACTGTAAGTTTGCATTAAATTTCCTTTATGCATCTGCATTGACTAGCTCCATTTTCTCACTGGTGTAAGAGAATTTATTTTAGTTTGGGTCTACAAATTGATTCTGGAATGTGAAATAAACAACAATAACAACGACAAAGAGGAAATTGAAATCAACGGCCACTGCCAAGATGCAAAACCATTGCCAGAGAGATGGTGGCAGGAAGAGGAAGTAAACCCATAAGGAAATCTAACCCTTCTGCTTTTCTTGCTTTCCAGTCTTCCTCTAGTTCCCCCAATTGGAATAGACTAACAGGGAACCAGGTGGAAAGAAGTAATTAGGTTTGCCAAGTCCTACTCTCAGTATAACACTGTAGTGTAAACCAGGGTGTTTTTGAAACAGAGAACCAAAAACTTAGTAACCTACACAGTATTTGCCCCTTGGCTACTCCATATCTATCTTCTGCATAGATTTGAACTCCCATACAACAATAACAATCCTCTTTTGGCCTGCAAAATACATCTCTTCCTTAAACAAAATCTCACTTTCCTCTAAATGGTGAGACATATATGCGAGTAGTCATTGTTTCTCTGTGTATGTACTATGGTGTGCTCTGTGACAATTACAATATCCATCTCTGGGAATTATTAATAACTCCTTGAAAATCAGTCACATTTCTACCTGAATATTCTCTATCTTAAAGACTAACCTGCAAAATTAAACAACACCAACCAACTTTATATAAAACAATAAAGTGACAAGCACACATAAAAACTGAGGGATAATATGCCTAGAGTTTAAAGCCCTCATTTCAATAATTAGGTTACAGTTATCCTTCTTTTACTATCCATTGTATATTACCTTTGTTCCAAGCCTAAAGCTGAATACTCAATATTTCTACCTCTTTTTTTTCCCTTGGTGTAATTTTTCATTGATTTTACTATTTGATATGGAAATAATAAATGTATTTCAGGGAATTCACAGGGTTCCTGACATAGTCGCCCATGCCCTCATTAAAGAAGAATGTTGATTTCTTCTTGATCATTACCAAATCCATTAGAATGACAGCCACCCAAATTTTCTTTTCCTTTGATTCAAAGCCATGAAAAGCCCAGAATAGATACATAACAGTCAATTCAATAGACCTCTTGTTATGGCCCCTGGTGGAGGCATCCCTCTTTTGGAAACTAAGAGCCCCAAGTTGCAAGGGAATAGAAGTAAAGAAATTCTGAGTGGGTTGTAAGATTTAATAATGAGAAGAGACATTTCCATATATACCTTTGATTCCAAGATTCATTATTCTGGCTAGAGGAGTAAATAGCATAATAAATCACTGGTTCAAGCATAAACTGAACCTTCTAGGATAGAACTTCATTGTTTCAGGGTATTGTCTCCCAATTGCTACAATCAAGTACTATTGAGAAAGCAACTAAATAACCAACAAATACATGGGATATAAATTCACTTTATTGACATTTTACATTTAATATACATTTTTGCAAAATACATTCGATTTTGAACTCTTTAAATGCAATTATGCTTTATTTTTTAAACCTGTAGATCATTGTGATTTGATTACACATCAGAATCATGATAGAAAGGGAGGATATGTAAATGAAGCTCCACAAATAAAGATGTTAAAAAGAGAAAGATAGGAAATTTTCAGTTAGGCTGCTTAAATTTTTTTTAAATGCTAACAATAAAAATGAATATACTTCTGTCAAATATGATGTATGAAATCCACAAATGGAATATTACTAAATATTTAATGATGGCTTCGTTACTATTCAAAATAATAAAAATAAGAATTATAAAATTATAAAAATTTATTATTAATCATCTAACTTTCAATTTGAAATCAGATATGTTATTTGCTGGATGATGTAATTAATGGTTAAAATAATGAGAAAGAAAAAGAGAATTACTCATACCAAATTTATGACTCAGAACCTACAAATGCAGCTCTGGACCGCCTGTTAGAATATGAGAAAAAATTATGATGAAGATGGTAATTAGGCAAGAAAAAAAACAAAGTTTTTTTTTTATCATTTGCTATGCTTATTGGATGATAATTCTGGAAAAGAATAATCACATTCATTCTAAGAACATGATAATATTTCTAACAAAACATAGTCCTTTTTGAATTTATTATCACAATTTTCCTTTCTCTTATGCTAGCAGAGCACTTATTTTTTTATTATGTTACTTTAGTCATCCCACAGTACATCATTAGTTTTTGTTGTAGAGTTCCATGATTCATTGTTTGCATATAACTCCCAGTGCTCCCTGCAATGTGTGCCCTCTTTAATACCCATCACTGGGCTACCCATCCCCCCACCCCTCTAAAACTCTCAGTTTGTTTCCTAGAGTCCATAGTCTCTCATGGTTTGTCTTCCCTTCCCCTCCAACTCCCCCCCCCTTCATTTTACCCTTCATTCTCCTAATGTCCTCCATGCTATTCCTTATGCTCCACAAATAAATGAAATCATATGATAACTGACTTTCTCTGCTTGACTTATTTCACATCTACTTCAGTCCCACCATGTTTATGCAAAAGTTGGGTATTCATCCTTTCTGATGGCTGAGTAATATTCCATTATATATGGACCACATCTTTTTTATCCATTCATCTGTTGAAGGGCATCTTGGCTCTTTGCACAGTTTGATGTATTGTGAGCAATCCTGCTGGCTGAGTACTTAGATTTAGCTTTACAGGAAAATTATTTCTAATGAAAAAAGAAACTGAAGAAATTAGATTTTTAAACAGTGAGGTAAAATACATATAACATAAATTTACCATTTTGTGTATTTTGAAATGGATAGCTCATTGGCATTAAAAATGCTCACGTTATTGTGCAACCATCATCACTATCCATCTCCAAAACTTTTTAATCACCCCAAACTGAAACTCTGCACCTAATAAACAATAGCCCCCATTTCTCTCTCTTTCCGGAGAAATAGGTTTTCCTAGAATAGGAAGCTTAGAATAAATTCCAAGTCAAAATATTTTGTTTCTACTATAAACTTTTTCACAGCCATTTGGAAGATCATCTTTGGGATTCATCTATGATTGGAAATATTTAAATTGACAAAAGAGTATAATAGGAAATCTCACTTGCACAGAAACACATGAATACAAGCAGTTACCAGAACCAAGTGGGAAAAAGGGTAAATAACCAGTAAGAAATTAATAGCATTCTACACAAACCAGTTGTGGCTGATATAGAACATGACATTGTTGTTCTTAAAAGATTAATAGTATTTCTACAAAATTTAGCTAAGCTCAATAATCCTTTTGTGGTGATAGCAGTACAGTATTCTTAGAAAACACTGGGAAACAACTAGCTTTAATAGAAATGATTGAGAAATACAGTGGAAGAATGACCAAATATGAAGATAGCTGAAAATATTAAAACAGATGATTATTATCTAGAAGAAATAATTCAGAATGTTATTATTAATGCAAAGGGCATGAACGTGAGAGAATGTATTATACCTAAAATAAAAAAGGAGTAGTACACAGTTCAATTAGTTGGTAAAGGAAAAAAAAAAAACATGTTGAACAATTTGTATTTACCAGTAGATAATACAGTGCCAGATAAAAATATAGAAGTAAAAATTAAACAGATTCCCACTAGTTTTCTAACTGATGAAATAGGATATGTTTTGGATGAAGTAAACTGACTTTGATTTTAAAGATAATTGCACAACCATTCAAAAGAAAGGACCTATAAACCAGAATAGATACTGTCTCTATGCCAAACATGGTTTATATTTGAAATTGTCACAGGGAAACACAGTCTTAATTGTGCCAATAGTAATAATCCTGTTTGGAACAATTCAAGATTATATATTTTCCAGATCTGCCTAAAGGTGGAAGAACTTAATGAAACATGTATCTTATTTGATCTCACAGTGACTCTCAGACACATTAGGAAATGCTGACTAAATTTTATTACTACCATTAGAATTAATTCAGGAGAGATAAAATATATTAACAAAATAAAGGAAATATACTGATGATCAAATCAAGATTAAATCATATTTTCTGCTAGAAATGAAATTTTAATTTGAGTTGCATGCAGTTATTTAGTATGAACTACTAATAATGTAAATCAGTAGTAATAGCTTACAAAAACTACTTTAAACTTGATTATTTTACTTTAAATTTTATTAAGATAAAGGCAAGAGCATAATTTTTTTTGGAATAAATATATGAACTTTACACAAACTTATTGCTTTTCCAGACTTTGCCAGCCTATCAACAGCCACCCAATAATCAATAATAAGTAAAATGTAATTGCTTTGTGATTTTACTAACTTCTCATGATTTTTTTTAATAGCTCTACATTTGTTATCAATTTTGTCATTTTGAATTTATGTTTGCCAAAGCTGAGGGAACAACAGAAGCAACCCCAAAAATCTTCAGATAGCATTGGAAAATAATTACAACAAATTTGCTAGAACCTCAGATTTCCTCCATCTCACTCACCGCACTCTTTTATCACTCAGGGAACAGGTGGTGGACCAATGCCATTGGACCACATATGAAACATACAGGCCATTGAGTCTGATTTAAGGACTTGGAGCATTCTCACAGCTTTCAGATTATTAAAAGCACTGAAGCCAGCAGATACACATGGAATGGCTGATGCTAGTCCCTTTTCAGAGCTCCACCAGGAAGCAAATTCATTTGGCCCAGGAAAAGGCCAAGGCCAGGAGCTGGGAAACACTCAGAACACATCCCTAGAAGAATTCTCCAGTAAGTAATTGATGGAGATAATGAAAATTTTAAATTACTAAGAAGTGTAAGAAAGAAAAATGAAAGAAGCAATGTTGGTTAGATCATTATAGGTAAGATTAATTTGATGAAGTTTAGTCTGTGTAACGGTCACAGCTCCATAGAGAAGTGCAAAATGGGGTCACCATCCTCTTAGCTCTTAGTAGAAATCAGGGATTCTTTAACCCACAAGGCCATAAATTTGTCTCCTGAGGCCAGAATACACTGGCGGAATAAACAGATACCTGGGCTTCTGGGCTTCACTTCTGTACTAGATCTCACATCCAGGTAGCAACATCCATTCCTAAATTTTTCCCTAAATCATGTTTTAGAAAAATTTCATGTGTTTAATCTCTTTTGTAAAAGCTGTTTCTTCAGGGTAAAGTAAACTCCCATTTAGAGTCTCAGTGGTTTGCCTAAGAAAGTATTAAGGCAATCAGCCAGTATTCAGAAACTGCAGAGTTGACAAAATAAAAAGCAGCTTTCTTTTTGAACAGAGAGTTCCACTGTTAAATTTGTGAAAGCCCTTGTCCTATATGAGGGTGTGGCTTGTAACAATTATGTGGTCTGGCTGGCCCTCTGAGTGCTCACCCGTGTTTATTCTCCACTTCTCCCTTTTGCTAGGACCAAGGATATACATTCAAAAATGAAATAGTCCAAATGCTATTAAAAAAGCACACAACTTGAGGATGCTTGGTGTTCAGAATTGCTGGAGAAATAACTGATCTTCACGTCATTAAACCAAAGCTAGTGAACTCACATGTTTTTTTGCCTACATAAAGAATAATTTTCTGTCTGGTTGGAGATTTTTTTTTTTTTACATTAACACATGTGTTCTCTTTTGTGAATACTGGGGGAAATAAACCTTTTAACATGTCAGTAAAAAAATTTTTCCTTGTATTTTTTGGGGGGATGAGGCATTCTTTTTGCTTTTGAGGAATAATTTCCACTTCCATTTCATGGAAGAAGGCTGTTAGCATCAGAAGCAGGCCCTGGTGACCCAGTGGGGTGGATGTCAACCACAGATAAAAAGACAAGTATATTTAAAAGGCCATGAGCCTTTATTGAGTTATTAGGTGAAAGATTTTTGCCTTGGAATTTTTCCCTGAAGACATCATCTCCTAATCTGAGAGATTAAAAAAAGAGAGAGAGAGAGAGAGAAAATGAACATCAATTTTCCTCTTTTAGAAAATGCTAAATATAAAGCATTTTTTAGAATTTATTATATTCTTAAAGGTTGCAGAGGCATATAGCATAAAGTACTGAGAAATGTATCACTCCTTAGTTCAGAGTTTCTCACATGGTGATTCTATCTGAGGTAAACTTTTCTCAGGTGAGAATGTGATTCAGCTCTGTGTACTGTATAACTAATACTGAATTCAAAGTTTCAAGTAGTAATGTGGCTTTTTCCCTAAATGAAAAAGAAAAGCCGGATGGTCCCACTGAAATACTCAATGCCTGTCATATAATTTGCTTTGAACACCTAGGAAAGATGGAAGGAAGGAAGGAAGAAAGGTAGGTAGAGAGGGAGGGAGGAAGGGAAGGAGGGAGGGAGGGAGGGAGGAACTATAAGTAAGAACCTGAGTTGGAGTTCTTTGTAATGGGATTATGATACCGTAGTGCAAAGAAATGTATAACGTAATTAGGAATTTGGCAATTTGATTTTTTTGTGGTACTAGGTGACATTTAAAAGCTTATAGGACTGTAGTTTCATGTGAAATTTCTGGATGAGTGTTTCTATTTTCTAACTTCGGACACATTCCTTTCCCAGAAATTCCTAATGTGCCTTTAATCTTGTCCTCTACATGTCTCTAAGCAACTGAGGTTAAATCCAAGTGTCATTGGGAAAAATCTCAATAACTCAAATATTTTGGTCACTCACCTGGAAAAATTAGCTTAACTTTGTATAAACAAAAGTTTGCTTAGGATCCGCTTTGCCTAGTAAGATTTGATGCTTTAGACAGGAGAGGAAAACCTTTTAATTTTTTTTTACTCCATAAGCAAACTATACACCTTTATACTATTTGGGAAAAAATAGCACAGACACAGCCATAAGAAAAATTGAAAGGATCTTACCAGGGAAAAGAATGGGAGGAGAGTGGTTTCATAGCAATGCTAAAAGCTAAAAGGTTTTTAAGACAGAGAAATAAGCATCTCTAAGCAACCCATGAAAAAAGAAGGAAGAAAGACAATCCTAACACAGATGATAAAATAACACAAGTGCAAAAAGTAGGGGCTCTTTCGTCACTCTGGGGACTTAGGTCCTTATAGTCGAGGATCAGGTTGGAAGTTTCTTCCTTTTTTCAGAGAGCTGGAACTTGACTACAGTAGGGCTGACAGGAAAGATCATGAAAACTTTCTGGGCTGCTTTCCAGGTGTATAACTGAAGGTCAAGAAAAAGGGAAGAAGGAACAAGAAAAAGCAGAAAGTATTTTTACCACATTACTCCCATGAAGGCTCTAGTCATGATTTGTAAATCATATTAATCCTCAAAAAGTCAATAATAGGATGACTAATACAGAAGAGATGGTCCTTTAGGCATAAGTGGGTGATACCTAAAACTCTGGACAGCACCATAATTTAAATATATGGGCTGAAAAGTAGCTTCTAGCATTAAAATGTTTAATTTGTAGAATAATTTATATATGTGTGGTGCTTTAATCGATCAATCATTTTGAAGCAACAGTGAAACAGAAAGTACAGAGCTTTGTGCAGGTAATGGAAACATCAACTCAAATTCATCTTATTAAGTAATTCTCACTTCTTTTCTTCCCTGTCTACCAACACAGCCAGACTGCTCTGTGTGATCTTACCCAATCACCAATATGTTGTGTCTCAAATGGCTAGCTATGCCCAGATTCTGTTTCACCTATACCCTGCTCTTCCTTCTCTGCACTATTCTCCATTACAATTAATCAGGTCTTCCAGGAGGGATTTTGAAATCAGATTCGGAGGCAGTAAAAGAGCAAGAAAAGATCAGAACATTCTTCTTGCTCTTGGACATATGAAGAAAAAAAAAAAGCAATAAAAAAACATGGATCCCTGCTCGTACAAGTCTATTGGTAAGACAGTGATATATTGGGAATGAAAATAATAATACCGTTATTTTA
Organism: Taxidea taxus jeffersonii; assembly: GCA_003697995.1. Taxonomy (NCBI): domain Eukaryota; kingdom Metazoa; phylum Chordata; class Mammalia; order Carnivora; family Mustelidae; genus Taxidea; species Taxidea taxus. The sequence goes on from ML103339.1 coordinate 36,149, forward strand.
AATCTGTAATTAACTGAAATTGATACATAATCATTATTGCAATGTTTAAGAATACATTGAGTCTATCAGAAGAGATAATTGTATGTACTCGCACACACACACTCACACACGTGTATGGGTTTTCTGGTGTATACATGATTTTCAATGTTTTTATTCAAAAGTTTGTATTTTAATCAAAGCAATATCTTCATTTATATGACAAGTTTTATCATTTTTCTGTTAAGTGCCAGGCAATGTTCTCCTGGCAATACAACAGTAGACAAGCAGCCCTAAAATCCCAGCCCTTATCAAGCCAACACTTCATTGTGCATTTTACCATTGGACTGGTCAACAGTTATTATCCAAATTAAGGTTGGTAAATAAAGAGAAATAAAATTAAGAAGTTTTCCTTAAAACTCATATAGATCTAATATAGTCTAGTCATTTTAAGTTGAAGACATGGTGCATAAATAGCAGGATACTAGAGGATCATTTAATATTGACATCACTGAGCTTCAGTCTCTGATGCCATCAGCATGGTTCCAAGCAGTAGTAACTTGCAGATCACTGGCAATGTCCAAATCTCTTATGTTAAGAGTTTTAGGGAGAACAACCCAGGTAGAGCTGACCAGAAAGCTCAGGGATTGTACAAGTTGATGTTGACTCTATGCACAAGTTCACCTCACCTCCAATGCCCAGAGGTTCACTGCCAACCTAGCTACAGCAGTCATTTAAAAACAATTCACTTAACATTATGTGTACAGGAAGAAATAATCAAAAGAAGAAATCCAATCCTACAACCTAAATACAAACTAGCTCTTGAGTTAGAAAACTAAATAAAATTCAACCCAAATAAATTTTGGATTGTTGACCAGAGAGAGAAGACCTAAAGGACTCACTTAGCTGTCTGCCTGCCTTGATTCCACTGAAAGCATGGGTGGTATTTGGTGATACCATTTAGGGATTGGGTGACATAAAAAGAGGAGGCAACAAGACATGAATTTTATGGCAACCTTTTGATTCATAAGTAGGAATCAGGCACCAATCACAGATGTGAATCTGAAGAAGTAATTCCATGAGGATTTCTACACTGGATTCTGTGAGCTTCAGCTCTTCTTGCCACTTGTCTACCTTCTGTCAAGCAAGGCCACCGTGGAGTACACATGGAGAGCCTGAGTCTTCTCAAAGGTCAAAGGCTTAGTAACTCATTTACATGAATTTAGGAAACCTCTGGATTCTCCAAACTCAAGCTCTCTGGGGCAGTTACTTAATGCTGTGGATATAAGGCAGTGACAAAAGGAAAGTCAGTGAAACCAGAGCTGCAAAATTAAACAAAAAGAATATGACAAATCACTTCCCCTGAAATGTATTAAAATATTCCAGCCAAATAATAAATTCCATTTCCAATGATACACATATAGAGAAGCAACTTTTATAACATTCAGATTTTGTCTTTAATACTCTCTTGTAATTTTTCTCCTTCTACTTTCATTGAGATGATAAGTTGGTTACTGTAATATATATAATGAATATATATTTTTATAGCATAATATATATACATACATGTACATACCAACTTGTGTACAATAATTGTTGTCACTCTTGAGCCTTTTTTTCCCCTTCAAATAAACTTAGTTTCTCTTTCTTACACTCTTTGAAGCATTTTTGTGACTCACTTTATCAACAAGTAAGTCATTAAAATATGTTTCACAATACTTAACTCTGATACAAAAATTCTCCAGAGAGAAAATGCATTTCATAGATGAGTTAAAATTTGCCCTAAGCTCAATGTCACAAAAAATAAATCTGTTCCATTTCACCTTAATTTTTTCATCTTTTTTATTTGCTTAATATTGATTGCACTTCAATCCCACCTGCTACTCAAACTGAAAACCTCAGGGTTTTCAAGATGGTGCCTTGCTTCTGTATCCTCCTACCTTTCCATTATATTGTGCCCAAACTTCCATCTGTATTTATTAAATTTTAGGGGAAATCTTGCTCCCCTCTAAATTTCTTCCCAAACTTTATCCTGATTCCTGTCAATTGGGACTTTTGTAATGTGATTTGCATTTCTTGCTCTTCCCCTTATCTCTGCACTGTTCTATGGCACTGCTTGTTTCTGAGGCTGGATTTAGCTTTTTAATCCAATTTGCTTATCCTTTCCTGCAGCAAAATTCCCAAGCCATCCCTACACACTTTACATCTCAAAGGTAGGTTTCAGATCCTCTGATTAAGAATTAAACAGGAAACATTTGAGCTTGACCCTCAAGTGACATAACAAGTCCTACCAGTTTCTTCTTTTTAATATTTAGTCATGTTCCTCAGCACACCCTTCCAATGGTTATACCCCCAGCATGTGCTGACTGCCTCTTTAGAAGCTCTTTCGGCTCTGGAACGGAATTGTCTGGGTTGGAAATCCTGGATTTGGTATCCCAGGTCTGATGCTTACTAGGTGCATAACCCTGGATGAGGCAGTCAGCATCCTGTGCCTCAGTTCCCTCACCTGTGAAAAAGAACCAAGAGCAGCACCTCCCTTGTATAGTTGCTATGAGGACAGAGTTAGTGCAAAGTTCTTAGAACAGTATCTGGCATCTAGAAAGCACTAAACAAGTATTAACCCTTATTTCATTTGAAGGATAGATGAAATAGAAACACCTCAATGTTAAATTTCAGTTAGGACTTCAGTTCCTCTTTAGTGCCTCCTGTGCCTCTCCTTTCCCTCTCATACTCTTTTTTTTTTTTTAAAGATTTTATTTATCTATTTGACAGACAGATCACAAGTAGACAGAGAGGCAGACAGAGAGAAGCAGGCTCCCCGCCGAGCAGAGAGCCCGATGCGGGGCTCGATCCCAGGACCCTGGGATCATGACCTGAGCCGAAGGCAGAGGCTTAATCCACTGAGCCACCCAGGCGCCCCCCTTCTCATACTCTTAATCTCAAGCACTACTTATCGCTTTGACATAACGCAACACAATTTCTCCCAGAAATCCTTCTGTACATGTCTAGTCTTCCTCTTATTACTTTGTTATTCTTAGTCATTTAAGAATATGGATAAATTTCATTGCAGAATTTTGAACATGCATTGCAATTGTCCTGAAATCAGTTTTATATTGGTATTTGTGTCTCCTCAATTAAATTTTACATTCTATCCACTTTTCTTTTGTATGTAGTGCAGGACTCTGTCCCTGGTAATAGTATAATAATCCATTCTAAAAACTTGTTCTTATATGTGCCAGATACTATCATATAGGATACTACTCAATCTTCCCCATGACCCAAAAGGTGAATATAATTATCCCCATCTTGATGAGCAAGTGGAAACACAGAGACTTAAAGTAACTTGCACAGGCAGGACTTAAACCTGAGATTTCCATGTCCTTAATTATTTCATCTCCTATGGAGAGTTTACTCCAGGCACTTAGAAAGCACTTCCAGACTAAACGAGTGACTAATCTGAATGCTGCCACAAAGTAACATGAATTTCTCTTGGATGAAGTCTGGAGAATTAAATTTAGAAGTGTGTGTACTGGTAGTGATGCAGGCAGGCTGAGTCCGAAAACCCAGGGGAGGGCTCCACAGGACCAGCCAAGGGGGTCCTTGGTCTCAATCCAGAGAAACTCAAAGCAAGGTTATTGACTCGGGTGAGTAACAGACAGAGAAGAGCATATGGAGTGTCTAGGAGACTCAGAAAGGAAAGAAGAATGAATGAGTGTCGTTTGTGGCTGGGGGTTTATATTGGAAAAGGGTCTGGGTACATGTTTCTTCAGGAATCCACAGTAGGGTCCATATAAAGACAAGTATCAGGTGAACAATAGGTGTTATTACATAAATTACTGAAGGTAGGGGTGTTGAAGCTAGCATTAGCGGAGGTTTGTTTGAACCAAATATCCTGGAGCATATTTCGGATCTGGCTCTTCTTAGGTGTTAGGGTCTAGGACAAAACTCGGAGAATGATTAACTTTCTTGCTTCCCCCTTGAAGTGGGAACATAGCTTCTTTGGCATATTAAGAGCCAAAATATGGAACATGAGTAAATGGGGCCTAGCCAAAAATCAACAGAGATGGAGCTTTTCTAAAATGGAGCCCTTCCAGCTTTCCTACTTCAGTAGAAGTTTTAGAGTCTGACTGACTTGAGGTCAGACTGGCTTCAACAATGCCTGGCTTCAACAATTTCTGATGCATGGGTTTGGGCAAGTCATCTAATCTCACTAAGTCCCAATTTCCTCATTTATGAAACAGGATATTATCAACCTCCCAGTGTTTTTGAGGGAGTAAACAGATTAACTTTTATAAAGCATATAGCATGGTGCTTGGTTCTTAAAGAGGGCTCAAAGCATGTGTGGAAAAGAAATTCCATGAAAGACCTAGGGGTGAATTGATGTTTGTAATGAACAATAAAAACAATAAGCATTTGGAGGGGTGGAAGAGTAGAGTCTAGGAGTCTAGGGACTGGGTGTGGAGGATGACTAGGGGATGTGGGAGAGTTTAACAAAATTAAGTCTCTACCTCAAAAGTCCATTTTTATTTATATTTTTTTAAAAGGACACTAACATTATTTAGCATTTGTTTAGATATCCTCAAGGAAACCTAATGATTCATTATATAATTTTGGTCCTGTAGAGTTGTCATAGAAATGCTCTGTTTGGTTTTTGTTCTTTATTTATATATTCTTCCCTCAGTATTCACAGATCAATGTACTTATGTCTAGAAGGCAACCAGCTTTACAACTCAGACCCATAGATCTCTCACTTTCTGGAAGTACATATTACTGAGCTTTGATTGCAATATGATGGGTCTTACTAAAGAAGGAAGACCAAAATACCAAATTTAAACTCATGGGGGAAGCAAAGAAACCCAAGCTTCTAAGCAAGTATAAGCTTACTTCTGGATTTCGTCCAATGAAGTTTTTCTTACTGAATTCATTCTATGAGTCACTGATGTGGTAAAATACTCACAAACAAATTTCATAATCACGTAATCTCATGATCATTCTCTGCCAGACTTGCTTTTTGTTTCTTAATTGTTTCTCTATACAATATACACTGGAGAGGGATGACATGATTTGATAATCCAAAGATGGCTTCACGCCAGGGCCTTCCCACAGAATTAGGGAAGTGAACTTCCCCTTGTTCCTATCTGTCAGGAAAAGAACTTTATGTATGAGTGAAGGTAATAGAAAACTGGCTGATACTGATAACTTTTAACATGTTTATTTCAAACAAGAGCAAAATTGTTACATAGTTTTCTGTCACAGTGGAGAGCTTGGGCCTCCTAGAATAGGGTCATTGGTTCTATGCATCTTCATTTTTTCAGGAGTCTTGAGCATCTCCAAATAGAAAAAGAAATTACTTTTGATAGGTGTAATATGCTGCTCAAAAAAAGCATGTTGGATACAGGTTGTTCATTACTTAAAATTACATATTAAATCTGGCTCTCATCAAAATAAATATTAATACTAGGGGGGCTTGGGTGGCTCAGTGGGCTAAAGCCTCTGCCTTCGGCTCAGGTCGTGATCCCAGGGTCTTGGGATCAAGCCCCACATCAGGCTCCCTGCTAGGTAGGGAGCCTGCTTCCCTATCTCTCACTCTCTCTCTGCCTGCCTCTCTGACTGCCTGTGATCTCTGTCTGTCAAATAAATAAATTAAATCTTTAAAAAAATATATTAATACTGTATCACCAAACAAAATGGTCTTTAAGGCCCACAAAGGGAAATTCCTTTTTTTCTTTTCTTTCAACCCACAGTAGCAACACTGCTATTCTTAAAAATTTTTGTTAAATTTTATAATATAATATTCTTATCTCCTTTCATTATATTGCAATATACTTTTTTCATGTGGATAAGACTTACAGGATTATAACTTCTCTCTCTCTGTTGTACTATTTAGGAAAAAGGTATTTTGATAGATCTCAATACTCTAAAATTTAGTGCAGTTGTCAAATTTAATTAAAAGAAACACATACAAATAAAAGTTGTAGAAAATAGGGCTGAATATACATATGTATGTATATTGACCTTGGATCTCATTTTAGAAATATTATTTTTAACTAAAAATAGGGGTGCAGGTGTCTAATTTTCTCATATCTATTCATTTTTCTGTGATTTTTCTCCTGAAAAATCAACATACATAAAAATCTGATCAATTGAGTCTATTTTCAGTGAACGTATTCATGTGTATATATATCTATGCATGTAATTGACAAATGTCATATATGTATGTTAGAACAGTACCTGACATATAGGAATGGTTTAGTAATTTAAAATAATTTGAATTTGAATTTTTAGAATATGTGGAGGGACATTAATAATGTTTTTATATAATAAGAATATTTGATAATACAGCTAAATTGGGTCATTAAAGAGCTATTAAAATTTCTACCTGACTGGCAAGACATATTTTTCAATATTATTTAAGTAAAAAATATTTGGGAAAAAAGTTTTATGCAACTCAAATATTTAGACAAACCTATAGAATGAAGTCTAATTAAATATAGCCTAGTGAATATTTTTATATAAAGCCTGGTGCAATATGTGTGTGTGTGTGTGTGTGTATTGCTTTTATTTTTTCACGGCTTGCTAACTGAGCTCATGCTCATACTAGATAAACATTAGTAATCCAGAACATTGTCTGTTATAGAGAGATTTTATAAAGCCTAATATTCAGGTGATACATATTTTATCCTTTAGGCATTTGGGATTACTTAAACATGACTTTAATGGTCAAGGCAAGAAAATATGCATTTATCTAGCACATGGTTTCATCTCACAAATTAATGCTCTTTGGGTTCTCACCTAACTTAACCCCTATAAGACAATAGTGGTACTAGACAGGTTTCACAACTCATACTACCCCTTTAACCCTCAAATCTCCTTTATTAATATCACCTCATTAACAACAACTGACGTATGACCTATTTCACAAAGGATTGGGAATTGTAAAGAATGAACTACGTCAAATCAATATATTTCCTAAAGCCTCCTTCTTTAAGTCTTTTATTTTCCCTCTCCCCATCCCCCCCCCCTTTAAAGTTAAATAGATCAGGATATCCCACTTATTTGAAGTTTTTGTATGGTCAGTGATTCTTCTAAAGTACTTGTATTATCTGGCAGAACATTCTTTGAAATTCGATTTGCATTTTAAGTAATATTTTTATTGGCTTCTTTTCTTTTCCTGGTCAATGGAATAACCAGGAAAAAAAATAATACAATTTGACTTATTGGTTCACTGCAGATTTAATTTTGTGTGGGTCTCTGCTTTTACACTTGGTTAAGGTTTAAGAGCTCAAAGTATTATTCCTGACAACATGTTAAATGTTTGAGGTATGGGGTGTATAATGAAATAATACAACAAATGTGTCTCTATTGGTTTTGTAGATGAATCTCTGCTTTGAAGAATCTAGCACCCAGGCTTAATATCACTTAACTATGGTAACCTATCAGTTTTTTTAAGAGTTGGCACCTCCATACAGAGATAAAATCCCTAGCAGATTGAGTGACAGAGGGAGAATTGATCCCCATCTTCCCATGCTATAGGTCATTTCAAGAAATCAGGCTCTCAAGGGCTGTACTTCCAGGAAAGCTAGCCAGTGCCAACAAGCTGAGACACAATCTGACGTTTTCTATAGTGTCTGGCATTATTTTCTAGAAGAAAGTGTTCCTCATGAATTAAGGAATTACTGAAGCATGTGATTCTGAGACATATGACAAACAGGAAGCAGTATTTCATAACTTAATATTAGTCTTATTAATATGAGATTTTGGGGGACGCCTGGGTGGCTCAGTGGGTTAAGGCTCTGCCTTCAGCTCAGGTCATGATCTCAGGGTCCTGGGATCAAGCCCCACATCGGGCTCTCTGCTCTGCAGGGAGCCTGCTTCCTCCTCTCTCTCTCTCTCTGTCTGACTTTCTGCCTACTTGTGATCTCTCTGTGTAAAATAAGTAAATAAAATATTAAAAAAATATGAGATTTTGGTGATACTCTGATACCCTTTGGAGATATGGATAAACAATTGCAATCCATTGATTCTGTATTCAATGAAGGTAGCTGAAAGACCAAGGAAGTGTGGAAAATCAAGGAAGGTATTTAACATGCTTGGTTGATGCTTCAGGAATAGTGTGATTAGAGAGAAAGGCTTTGAAGGGAATGAGAAAGTGAAGGAAGACAGGGGAATGGTATCTTTCAGGGTCCTCTTTATTTCTAAATCCCTATATTTTCCTAGTCTATATCCTTAACATCTAATAAAGTGAGTAACTCCCCAAAACGTCCCTTATGCCTGTTCAAATCTCAAAACAGATGTTTGAGTTAAATATCTTCCATTCATCTAAGTTTTGACAGAAAGGAAGGAAAGAAAGAAGAGAGGAAAGAAAAGAGGAGGAGGGAGGGAGAAGGGGAAGGAAGGAAGGAAGGAAGGAAGGAAGGAAGGAAGGAAGGAAGGAAAGAAGGAAGGAAGGAAGGAAGGAAGGGAGAGAAGGAGGAAGGAGGGAGGGAGGAGCAAACTAGTCTTTAGTGAGAATTTTGATGAAAAATTTAAAACCTCCAATTGTATTTTGTGGTGGTTTTGCTGTGGATTCCCTACCTTTTCATTTCTGCCTTTTCCTGTTCACTTTTCTGATCAAGGAGCAATTTTCCAAAATAAAACAAGCAAAAATAACAAACAGTAGAGGTGTGCTCTTTTTATTTTAAATGTATTTCCCTTTATCTAATTCCTATCATTGAGGATACATAAGTGATTTTTTAAGTTTGTCTGTCAAGAGAGGATGGTAGAAATTATTTGGGAGAATTATAACATCTTCTATTCATGTTGCATGATCAATTTGGCAAAACTGCTTTCATCATCCTAAGCTCGAGTTCACTGACTTCTGTCCCTGTTTAGAGCCATATTTTGCTTTTCTGTGCTCATTTTCTTGTTAGCACCTTTATTCCTTTACCCATACATTCAACAAAACTGTCTTGAGGGTCTGTTGTTTGTGTGTGCCCACACTTGTCCAGCCCCTGAGACTTTAGCAGTGAACCAGACACCCGTGCTCCCAGAGACTTAAGAGACTGATCGGCTGGCATGGAGTGATTCAAGACATAAATATCCAAATTACATGAAATCTTTTCAATAACTCGCCTAAATCATTGGGCAGTTAATCACATATACTGTGCTCTCCTTAAAGAACCATTAAGTAAGCAATTTAGAAAAATAATCCTGTCACTCTTGTGAAATAGAAAAAAACCTGATTTTTACAAATTTCTAAACTTTGCTTTTAATCCAAATAAATTTTTTGTTTGCTTGCTTTTCATTTTTCTACTTGGTAAAATGTGTGTAATGTTAATTGGGCCGTTTGTCAATTGTCAGCGTGTTAGTTTTTGCAAATTTAAGTTCTGTTCTCAGCATTCATTTTTCATATCATTTAATATTACAGAGTGCACCCTTTTAAACTGTGTGCCCTACATACAAAGCCATCTAGCATAAATAATACCTGAAATCTGGAGTAACATTAAATTCTCTAATAGGATTGAGCCCTCTGAAAACAATATATAAGCCAGGGCAAACAACTTTGTTTTGGCCAATCCTGAATCAAATAAAAAACTTCTTAGGCTACAAAAATTATCCATATCATCTGCAGTGGAAATTGACAAAAACCTTTTAAATTAGTATGTCCCCTTGGCCTAAATGTTATTGGATTAAGTGGGATTTAAGAGAAAAAAAAAATATATATATATATGTTATATCCCTTTCATACTATCTCACAACTGATAACAGGTTTCAAACTATCAAGTGACCCAAAGAAAAAGCATTACAACTATGAAGGACTCAAAAGCAATTTGGTAAAATGTTATTTGAAGTCTCTGAGGCTGCTAAAGGCCAAATACATGGAAGTTTATTTTCCATTTTTACTGACTGTAGTTTTATCCAGACCAATGGTCCTTTCATTTCATGGTATTTTCTCAATCCATTGCTCTAAATTCTCAGCTCTCACCACAATCAGGTTGACGGAAGAAATCAGAGCTACAATTTCCACTGTGAGATCCTATCCGGCAGTTGCCTCAACTGACACAGCGACATTCCACGCAGCTATAAATGCATTCAGCTGCCTTTGCCCTTTTTCCTAATCTCAGTGAGCTACAAAGGAGAAACTCTCACTGAGCTGTTATTTTTCCCCTAAGATCCATAACTTGGAGAGCTTTCAAACTGAGATATCCCGATCATAAGAATATAATCGCAACCTAGCGCCCCCAGAAATTTCCTAAAGACTTTCAGGTTTCTACTTCTACATTTTTTTTGAGTAGTACAAAACACTAGTTAGCAGTTATTTCTTAGCAGAAATCACATTCTAACTAGTGAATTTTATCTGATGTAACATAATTCGTGGCTGTACTGCTTATACTTGCTGAATAAGGAAGTATATTGAAAATAATTGGGGTGAGGAAAAGTTTCTGTGTTTTCTTCTTTATGTTCAATTTTTACTATACTTTGTTGTATGTTGTGGATATACCACCTCATATTGTAGATATACTACCTCATATTGTTTCATTTATGTTGTCTCTCTGGTGGACTATGAATTCCTCAGACCAGTGAAGAGGTTTCCTAATTTGTAAAAACCTCCTTTCATGCCTGAGACTGAATAAAATGTGATGAATAAAGGCTTTCTGAAATTACCAATTGGTTAATGAATGACCACTGCTTGGAAAGAAGTAAATTTTATTGTCGTGTTCTATAAAATCTTAACTTTAGTTTCCAAAATATTAAAACTAATTTTGAACAGATTAATTAATAATTTCAAGATAAAATATTAGTTTACATCCTTCCATGGAGTACAGTGTACAGTCTACTGATGTTACCACATATAACATGCATGCACACTATACATACCTAATAGCCACATGCATAAAATATACATGTATAAATATATATGTATGAGTATACTGTGAACTAAGTTATGAAATCATAGGACATGAAATGAACCCAAACCGCTATAAACTGTAAATATAAAGTAGTACATGTTTTTGTCAAAGGGCCATGTTTTATATAATCTTCTATCTAATCTTACATTTCTAGGAATTACTAGAAACAACACTGAAAAATCTGTAAGAATACAGTTGTATATCCAGTGAAATAATGACTCCATCAAAGCCTCTAAATAATGGCTTTATTTTTTAGGTAGAGTACAAATTAGTAGGAATCATTGTTAAGGGCAAGTCTCTTTGACTGCTTTGTTTGCTTGTGTAATCCAAATACCTAGAATAATACTTGGTGCATAATAAGGGTTTAATAAATATTTGTTGAGTAAATGACTTATGCTTATGTATCAAGAAGGCAACATGTGAGTTTCTGTTTGGTGGATTTATCTAGGTGAAGAATGGATGAAGAACTTAGTAGGGAGAGAGAATAGCAAGTACCAAGACCCTGTGGCAGAAAATAATGAGTCATGGTCTGAAAATCCTCAAAGTGGCTGGAATATAGAAAATTAGGAAAATAATTTCATATAGCCTTAGAGATAGAAATGGGTCATAGTATGAAATCTTTTTCAGGCCAGGTTAAGAATGGTGGCGTTTATCTTTAGAGCAGTCAGAAGCATCACAGGGATTCAGGCAGGGTGGAGGCATGATCTGATTTGCATTTTGAGGAAATGATTGTTATTGTTATTTTTTGCATTTTGAGGAAATTATACTTGTGGTCTGAACAAGGTTTAGAAGGCAGCACTAGTCTGGGCATGGGACCCAGTTAGTAATCGGTGTGGTACTCCAGGCAAAAAAAAATTACATAGACTATATTAGATAGTAATGGTGAAATGGAAAGAAGCTTATATCTTTTATATAAGGTCACAAAGTACTGACACTTTCTCCACACCACTTATCAAAGTTTGTAATTGCCATTGATTTAATATGACTATAGAGTAATGTCTGCCCCTACTAATCTCTGACCTCCGTAAGGCTGACACTGTCTAGTTTGGCTCTTCACTCTATCTCTGGACTTAACACTACATCTGGCACAAAGTAACTGTTTCATAAGCATTTGTTGATTGAATGAATGAAAGTGCCTTCAAAATTAAAACTGTCTTGTAACCATATAAAAGTAAAGAGAGATTTGCTAATCCATGTGTGGATAATAATCCATGTATGAAACACTGAATTTTAAATATTTTAAAGAAATTTCAAAATATTATGCAAACCCTAAATACACAGACATTCTAGAGTTTAATCTGGTTTACAGTGTTTCTGCAAGATGATGGTTAGGAAACTACACCATGAGTAACCCACTATCAAATGAGGCAGTTTATTCCATGGTCAAAGAAGGCTTTAAAAGTAATTCTATGATAAGATAAAAATCTAGACTCTTTTCTTTTCCATTTTGAATCCTAGTTCTCAATTCTGGAGCAATATAGGAAAACAACAACAACAACAACTAACCCTTTGTTATTTCAAAGTTGTTTAGATATTTAAAGATGGCTCTGTTGAATCTACTCTCAAGTACTCTCAGTTGCTTTCACATGACACACTCTGTAGAATTTTTACAATGCTAAATGTCTTCCTCTGGAGGCATTCTAGCTTGCTAATGCCATAAATATATGCCTACATTTGGGGAGCACCACATTGTATAGATACACAAACATACTTTTTTTTTTTTTAATGTATGAGGCAAAGGGTCAACAAATTGTCAGAGTTGTGATTTTACCACAATTTTGTGCAGTGGGTTTATTGTTTCCCATGATCTGAGCATTGTCTTTAAACAATTTAAAAAACTAAAACTGACTGGGATAAGTGACATGTCTAAATTGGGTTCTCCTCATTTACAACATGTGCTTCTGCCTGCATGACTGTTTCCCACCCAGTGTGAAACTCAAGATTTTCACAGTAAAAAAAATGATGATGGGGAAAATAAAGGACTTTGCCATATTATACTTCCATTGATAAAAACCAACAATTATAAATTTCTAATTTCCAGGCAGGATCTCAAAGCATTTAATTTAAATTCAAATACTTTTAGTCTGGTTTTCATATGGAAGCATAGACAATGTTGTAATTGAAAGTCAAGTCCTCTTTATAGAAAATATGGCCCAGCCAATGAATGCACATCTGTTTTTTGAAAAATAATTTTAAATTGAGAACTTTGTCAATTTTAATTAGGATAATAATAGAAACCACACTAGTATGGTTATTTTTTCTCACTTCATAAGCACTTCAGTAAAAAAATCTAAAAATAGTATTTAAAGCAAATAAATCAAAATCATATCCAATTACAAAGGGCAGCTGCTATTTTCATCTGCTTGTATTTTTTCAACCCTGATATAAATAATTTGTTTTAGCCATTATATCCGATGTACTAAAGTCTAATTACTATGGGATAATTGAGTAAGTTGTTAATTATAGAATCTAAATGAATCAGAATCCATTATAAACTATAATATCTATTATTAAATGAAAATTAGTATTACAAATATTAACACTGGCATAATAAATATAATTTGAGAAAATGTTAGGAAATTTTTAATTTTGAGATGTATTACTTTACATCTTCTTTTATTGGATCTTCCAATAATAGATGAAATGAATTTTCAAAAGGAAGTGATAGGGATAAACAGAGAAACTATACCTGCATAGGGAGAATATAAGTCATATCATGAAACTAACATTTATTTTACATCATTAATTTTTACTGAGTACCTACTATATAAAAGTAATATATTATCCTAACAAGAAATTTAACATCTATTTTATATACGTATTATATAATTTAATAATAACTAACAGTAAAGTTTAAAAATACGCATGTACTATAATAATAGCATGTAATAATACACAAATGCCAGATACAAATATATAATAAATGTATGTTTTCATAGATGCATATTTTTTTGAATTGGAACATTTTCGGATAATTATATTTATTCTTTATTCATTTTCCTATAGGCTGAACAGTTATTAGGTTTTCAATAGATAAATACTGAATGTAATTAAATTCAGATTCACATGCATAGCAGGTTCTTTCACATAACAAGTCCATGTGGTAGAACAATTATTAGTTTTTACAATAAATAAGTCTCAGCTCATAAAATTCAAGAAAAAGCATACCATCTGCACAGCCACCTAAAAACTGGACCAGATGATGATTTGAGGTTCTATCCATTTATATTAATCTTTACTTCTGGGTTATAATTTTTATTAGTTGAATAAATTTTCCTTTTATTGTGGATAAGAAGCATCCTATAAATACACCGGAACTAGTACAACAGCATTCAAACTTGTGCTTTAATACTTAAGTAGTAGGAACACTGAAAGCTTAGATACCCCTTCACCCCATTTTTACTTGATGTTTAATTTCTTCCTAAAAGCTTAAATAGTTGCAATTTGTATATTTTCTAACATGTTGTAATTACTGAAATTAAAGAAAAGTCTTTTCTCATTTTAAAATGGAACAAGTGGAATCCAAACATCATAGCAATTTTATACTT